>JAVTVY010027900.1:0-10943 GCA_036873755.1 Hanleya hanleyi
GTTGCAGGGTTCTTGTTTATCACATTATAATCATACAGCTACATTAACAGCTACATGGTAGTCGGGTTAACTAATAATCCGATTATTTCTCACAGTACTTGATCAAACAAACTGGCCCCGGCTGATTGTTTTCAGTAGAGTGTGGTTTAAATCAGGCTGAACTACCGGCCACCCACCATGTTTTATAACAACAACAACGACGAGCTTTGATTGCCCAATTTGTTGACAAAGCGGCTTTTATTATGCTTGTACAAACGAGTGAAAATTAGACTTGATGACTATACTTACGTAAACTACCAAGGACGTCTCCATCAGTGAGAAAATCTGACGAAACGAGGCGAAATACAATATCCGCCTTCCCTCCTGCACATGTTAGCACACTAGCAGACAGCTAAACCGGAACAGACCAAAGTGCCGTGAGCGCTAGCGCCACCTTGCGGCCGAAACCGGCATTAGGAATAGCGCAAAAGGCGGATTGTTGTAACTCGCATGAGAATATACAATTATGAAACATGCGAGTTACAACATTTGTAGGTTTCCATCAATTCTGATGTGGATTGCCAAGAATTATACCTATATTATCTTAAAATGACAGTCCTTATCCAAACTTCATGACATGTAGAAATATTCATTGTAGGTACATACCCACTATATCACCATACTTATTCATTTGTGCACAGTTTACTTAGTTCTTGCCAGATAAGCAGATTATGTATTGTTTTCATCAATTAGAGTGTGTATTGTATTACCTGAATCACACCATTTGTAGATCGCTGTCAGGTCATCGCTTAACATTCAACAAATTTCTGAAAATGACAGCATTTTAATATCCGTCCAACCTGCCCGACATAATTTACTGGCTCACCTATTCATAAATGTGTATTGGCTAAGATCACATTATGCCTTGTATATACTGTGCGTATGGAGCTGTTTGTAACTTTGTTCACTGCTGAAGATGCTATAACTAACAGTGAAATATACTGAATGAAATTGTCATCCTCACTTGGAGTTGCTTTTCTTCTCTATTATTGGAAAATCATCAGTGGTCCCAATGGATTACTTCAATTAGATATACATGTAAAAAAAATCCCAAGTGGGATGTGCCATATAGCAGGTAGGTATTAGTTTCACTTCAAAAACCTTTCTACTTTTTCATTTCAAGAAATAATTATCAACATTTGTAACTATGCTGTCAAAATGCAACAGTATGTACAATTTCACATCTCGAGTTTCAAATAAATTCTGGGGACCTCCACATAAAACAAAAAAAAATTGAGCATTAACTGAGTGATAATTTGTGATTTTATTCATTGAAAACTGACCAGAATGCATCCCCAGACATCTGGAAGCCCAAGCCTTCACATCCACTGGAGATTAAAGAAATGGACTTGGGAACAGGATCAAATTATTATATCAGTAATGGAGAGAGAAATAGCCCTAATTTTGGAAATGAATTGTTTACTTTGTTGACACAAGGGGTGTACTAGTCCACTTATGTAAATTGCATTATGCAATAAGTCAACCATTACAGGTTTTATTACCAGAATGGTCAACATACAGGCCTCAATAGGAGGCCTGAAAGGTAAAGCAGAATATGTTACAGAGTGTTTATTTGACCAAAATGACCTGACTTCAAGCTCACTTGAATCCTTAAATTCTCCATACTGACCATCCACTGATGGCAGCATATTTCCTCTGACTGCATTTTAGTTATGTGTGTAAGCAGGGGTTGATGTAGCCTAGACTAAGATATATTTAGCTGACTTTACCCTATGCCACATGATTATGCCAGCGCTAACAGCACCAATGTCCTTTCAATCCATTTTTAAACCATAATGTTAATAAAATTAGTAATTGTAAAAAAGAATGTATAATGAGATATAAATCAAGCATTATGTTGATGGGCTGCAAAATCTGTATGAGAGGTGGCCCTTCAATTTTAATCAAAAAAAAAACAAAAAAACTTCCAGTCCTTTGTCTGTCTGACAATAATAAACTTCATAAACAGATGAAATGCCAATAAATTGTGCTAAAAACATTTACTGTCTATAGTGCCATCCAATGATGAACAATATCACAAACCTACATGATGAAGCAAAATCCTCAGATGTGGCCTGGGGAATGTAGATATTGGACTCAAATCCTGAGAATTTCATATATTTAAAAAAAATGGTCCTTTGGCTCACAAGAGATGTAAATTATAACACTGGGAATGCTACGATCATGTGTAGCAAAATAGAATTACTTTCCCCTGATTAAGGAGCAAATTTCCATTTTTGTGAAAACAAAATCTTATTTTGAAATGCAAAATTGACTCTCCAAGATTCGCCGACACCACCAAAATCTTGTCAGTTCTTTGCCTATCTTGCAAGATCATTATACCCAAATTACATGGAAATCAAACACTTTGTTCAGAAGATGTGATGTTACACATGTTTACCTGCATTCATGTCTATAGCGCCACCTAGTGACGACCAAATGTCACGAAAAACAAGCGGGTGAGATTTAAGCCATGGGACATGGCACATAAGAGTTCAATGGAAAAAATCATGATAATGGTTATAGAGGTTTTGTCGTTAAGTCAGATAAATGAGATTTTTCATTTAAATGGCAATTTGGTTCGCACCGAAAGGGAATTATCATGTCGGCAATCCTATATTTATGCTTGGCAACCTAGAATAGAACAGTTTTTGAATATTTCTCCAAACGAATTGGCAAATTTTCATTTGACGAAAACTTTTTTTGCGACGCCAAAAACTTGCCTGTATAGCTATGCCAGCTACACCAAAACCTTTTCAGCACATTGACCATCCTTCAAGACCATTGTAATAAAATTTCAAAGAAATCAGACAAGCCGTTCAGACGAAATCGTCAGAGAAAGGTTTACCCATGCTCTTACTACAACGCCACATAGTGGTGAGCAGCGGGTATCGAAACACAACAGACAAATTCCCCAGGCCTAAGGGAGATAGCACACAAAGTCTGACCCGAAAATATTTAACGGTTTCAGAGATATTCACGTTTAAAGTCGCGGCGGCGGCGGCGGCGGATCCGGCGGAGCCGTTTCTCATGAAAACATAAGAGCATCCACTTTGTGGAAATGCTCTAATAATAATAAAGTTACAGGTGTACAATAATTGTTCAGTCTATTGACATCTCAATCCCATGGCTAGGGTAATAAATTTAGAGACTGTAAGGCAGACATCTGAGTTGGCAGAGATCAATAGCCAAATAAACTGATTGGGCAGACACACCACGAAAGACAACATGTTAAGATTTGCTGGTCCTCGATGATGTCAGGGACATTGCACTGGGAATCTCCGTGGAAAAGCCCTGTTCTATTTATAGATCATTACGTCAGCTCTATTTATAGATCACCCGAATTGAGGACGAAACCATCCTGATCGACCATCACGGTAATTCTGGACACTATAAAAGAGTCGCAAGGTATTCTGACGGCCACTTTTTTTCCTTGACTATAGCGATCGACCAATTGACTCTTTCAAATGGCATCTGGGGGCCTATTTACGGGCAGATAACTCTTGCGAGACATTTCCATGTGACGTCACTTCCGATTCCGGTCACGTGACCAGGAGTGACCTTTAAACCCTTCGCATCATTGTCCCTTAACATCGCAATGCGATACGGCCCTCAACATAGCAATTGTCCTTGCGATGGTAAGGGCCGATTTATAATATCAATATTTTTTACCTTTGGGGCTTTGCGATGATAAGGGTCGACATGACTATCCTTAACATCGTAATCATAATTCCGATGACGAAATGGTGACATTTTTTATATGTCCGTTTTTTTAACATGAGGTCTGACATGCGGTTATAAACATGTCGACAGGAACCAGAAGTAACGTGACATGGAAATGTCCAGCAAGAGCTATCTGTCCGTAAATAGGCCTCCAGATAGCCTTTGTATACTACTAGAGTAGTACGTTTGGTTGGAAGGGGGAGTTAACGTGGACGGACCTGGGATAAGAGAAGGAATGACAACCTTCCATGGATGTGCAGTGCTGTCCCCATCATAAACTGTGAGTCTGTGATCCTCTTCTGGTCACGCAGAGGATAGTTTGCGTTGTTCTGTTTTGAACTGGATGGCGTTTTGTTTATGTGAAATTTGTACAAAACTCAATTAATGCAGTCTATTACTAATGCAGCTGGGAAAACACGACATTTCGTAGCGACTAGGTAGCATGTGAAATCTTCAAGCAATGTATGCAAAAGTTTCCATTAGCTTTGTTTTGTGTTGGCTGTGACAAAATACCCAGAAACCTATCCATAAATGCAATCGTTAAAACATGCCACATTATATCATACGTTCCGTTGAACCGATGTGATAAAAATTTGATTAAAAGTTAGCATTGTAGATATTGTTTGATGTTCTGGGAGCCTTAAAAGTAAACCGTTACTTTAACATTTGCTTACGTTGCAGAAAGGAATAACTAAACACATGCAATAGTTTTGGCGCGTATTACTAACTTCCAAGAAAATGTTTCTGCCGAACTGTTGATCCAATGGGTGATAATGGAAAATCTTTATTGCCAAAGATAAGAATTTATAGTCTTTAGCTGGAGTCATTGTGTTCGACAATTCTTTTCCAAGGGAGGGGGCGAGGGGAGTTAACATCGGTGACGTTTGATTTTTTTTTTTTTGCATTTTCAGCAGGTGTTTCGATTGCCCACCAGCATTATTTTCGTCAGTGAAACAAGAAGCGCAACATCAGCGCTAAGAAGTCATATAATGGATACAGAATAAGCTACTATCATGATTGGTGGGATTGTAACTCGATGCGGAGAGAACACTCCACTGTCCCTTAACATCGCAATGCGATACGGCCCTCAACATAGCAATTGTCCTTGCGATGGTAAGGGTCGATAATATCAATATTTTGGACCTTTGGGGCTTTGCGATGATAAGGGTCGACATGACGATCCTTAACATCGTAATCATAATTCCGATGACGAAATGGTGACATTTTTACATGTCCGGGTTTTTTTAAACATGTCTGATGTCCGATTATTGCACATGTCGACTGATGTCCGGTTATCGAGCATGTCGACTGATGTCCGGTTATTGAACATGACGACTGATATCCGGTTATCGAACATGTCGACTGATGTCCGGTTATTGAACATGACGACTGGTGTCCGATTATTGAACATGACGACTGATGTCCGGTTTTTTAACATGTCTGATGTCCGGTTATTGAACATATCGACCGGTGATCGGTTATTGAATATGTCGACTGATGTCCGGTTATTGGACATGTCGACTGATGTCCGGTTATTGAACATGACGACTGATGTCCGGTTTTTTTAACAAGAGAAACGATTAAGAAGGTAGTGGCTATCAAACCACTACCAGACCAATTTCTCAGACCGAAGGAGATTGTACACAAACCTTGACTCGAAAACCTTCAACAATTTCGGAGATATTCTCCTCTAAAGTCGAGGTTGTGGCGGATCCGGCGAAGCTGTTCCTCATGAAAACAGAAGAGCACCCACTTTGTGGAAAATGCTCTAATTACTATACTGGACAAATTCAGAAACGTCCGCGTAATAGTGGGGTGCAAATTGTAGGGAACTGATAAGTAACTTGAGCTTTGATGTAGTTTGATATGTCAGAAACAGGGCCGGCGGAAGCAATTTTTGATGGGGAGGGGGGAGGGCGGGGCTGCTATCATATAGCACTTTAGGTGAGATTACAAGCGTCTAGTCCGTCATTCATAATCCAGCCGTCGTCCATTAGAGAATATCCGCGTCCATAATCCAAAGACCTATTCCATTTTCCATATAACAGTATTAGCACCAAATTCAAAAATTCCAGGGACCGCTTGGACCCTGAAAGCTGCTGGAGTCTAGATCGCCGGCGACGCTCCATGGCGAATAAAATAACTCTGTAATAAAGTGTATTTTTACTTCTATGCTAAACCTTTTACCATGAAAAAGCAATCGATAGTGGTATCCTGTGATGCTGAATTAGAAGAATATATGTATAATAAATCAGCCGGACACATTGTGTAGACGAAACCGATATAATTCCACCATGGGCGATAATTTCTATAATGGAAGGATTTTTGCAGAAATAACGTCATCTACATTTAAAAGTATAGATGGTGCTAGCTATATTTCTGGTCGTTTTAAGCAGAATTTAGGCACTTTAGTATGGGAGAGCTTGTAGTAAACACATATAACAAACGTATCAGTTTTTATAACTGACCATAACAGTTAGCAGTGAATTATTTGACGAACACTTATAGTGACGTAAAATGGAAAAAAAATATGAGAAAACCCCTCTATCCCGTCCGTCACTACAGTCTCTTGCATGGAATTACGTGGAGATAATATCTTGCTGCAAAATCCCCCCAACTCCCCCCACCACTCGGTCGGCCCTGAGGAATGAGTAGCGATTATGAGAAAGACGAGGACGTCAATATAGTTGTAGGTTTACTTTGAGATGTTAGATGGCAGGAGGAATTGAGTCACGACTTCAATGGCGATAGGCTTTTGTATCCCACACTTCATGGAATACTGCTAGTAGTTTACATTGCGTATATAGACTCAGGTTGACCTTTGACCTCTGTGACGTCACGTGGAGGTGGAGAGGTCAAAGGTCAATGAGTGCACTTGAGCATGTACTGACCTGTATCCTCTCATCCCGTCCATCATCTGACCTTGGATCATGTTTGGACATGTTAGGGGATTCCTCCGCGGTGATGCGGTTTGGCGGTGATGCGGTCTGCCTCCGCGGACAGAAAGTAGTCCCAAGTATATAGAGGGCTGAGGGTATGTCTGATTGTATGAAATGCATGTACTGGCTTGTGTCTGGGTTTTTTCCATCACGGGGAGTGCGCAGGTGTGTGGTATGACGTCAGTTTCGGTCTGCGTGAATCGGCTGGGTATGACTGTATGAGATGTACTGACTTGGTTCTGGGGGTTTTCCATCACGGGGAGGTCACGTGATAGTTCAAGGTCATATTGAATGATAGGAATGTATGTACTGATCTGTTGCGGATATTGACTCTCATTGACCTTTGACCTAAAAAATTTGCATATTGGGGAGAAAGACTACCTCCGAACACAGAAGAGTTCCAATTGTGACCTTTGACAGCCAATCAGAAGCGAGTATTTTGACCTCGTCTGGCTGTATGGAATGCATGTACTGACTTGGTTCTGGGGGTTTTCCATGACGGAGAGTGCGCAGGTGTGTGGTATGACGTCACTTCCGGTCTGCGAGTATAGAAAGAGTATTAAATAGCTTATTGACCTTTGACCTCAAAAATTTGCATATCGTGACCTTTGACAGCCAATCAGAAGCGAGTATTTTGACCTCGTCTGTCTGTATACATGTACTGACTTGGTTCTGGGGGGTTTTCCATCACGGGAAGTGCGCAGGTGTATGACGTCACTTCCGGTCTGCGAGTATAGAAAGAGAATTAAATAGCTTATTGACCTTTGACCTCAAAAATTTGCATATCGTGACCTTTGACAGCCAATAAGAAGCGAGTATTTTGACCTCGTCTGACTGTATGGAATGTATATACTGACTTGGTTCTGGGGTTTTTCCATCATAGGAAGTGCGCAGGTGTATGACGTCACTTCCGGTCTGCGTGAATCGGGCGTGACCTGGGTATGTCTGACTGTATGGAATGCATGTACTGACTTGGTTCTGGGGTATTTTCCATCACGGGGAGGTCACGTGATCACACTAGTTCAAGGTCAGTGTTTTTCCATGAAATCATGGGAAGGAAGACTTATATATAACATAATCTATAGGTGTACGATGTTATTAGGACGAGTCTAGCATCCGTGCGACCCGAGGGTCGAGCGTTTATTGTCCAGTATATCTCCGCAAAAAATAAACAAACAAAAAGAGGATTCCCCTTTGGCATCGATGGTGCTGCCCTCTAGAGGCAGGGTGGGTGCATGTAAAATTTTTCCAGATATAAAAAGCGGAACACGGACTTTACCGTAGAAAATACTCCTATCAACCCTATCCCAAAGGGCTAATATCGGTCCCCGGGTTTATCGGGGCCTGCTGAGAGAGGTAGGGTGGGGGAGTGGGTGTATGTAAATTTAGGATTTGTCCCGAACTATAAAAAGCGAAACACGGGCTTTACCCCTAAAATAGGGGAAAACCCTATCAACCCTATCCCAAAGGGAGAATATCGGTCCCCTCGGCCTTATCGGGGCCTGCTGAGAGAGGTAGGGTGGGTGCATGTTTTCACAGAAAAAAATATAAAAAGCGGAACACGGACTTTACCCCTACAATAGGGGAAAACTCCTATCAACCCTTCCCGGCCCGGCCCGGCCGCAGCGCGCGCGCGCGTTATCCGGCCGCACGCCTGCGCGGCATCACCGGAATTTCGGGGCAAAAGGTCAAAGGTCACATTCAGGTCAAAAGGTTAAAAGTCCCCCTTCCGGCAAGGCTCGGCCCTCTCCGGGCCAATAGATAGCCTTTATCTGTCCTCCCGAAGCACCCATGGAATGCACAGGGTCCCCCACAATATCGCCAGCACTATGCCCATGTTAAATGGCCAGTGGGGAACCCTCAGTTTTCCCCAGAACCGTATTAGCACGAAAAAATACATGAAACCATAGAACTTATAATAATAAACTTAATCTATAGGTGTTGTACGAGTCTTCACTCGCCGTCTTCGTGGTGACATGTGGGGGTTTGGTCATGTCTTTCCGCACCTCGAACCTCTATAGTGTTTTCACTCCACCTGTTGCTCTTGTTACTTGTAACTTCTCGTCAAAAAATTTGTGCTGGAATGCCCGCTCTTAACCTAGACCAAAACATGTACTCGGTCTGTGGGCTGATTTCACTGGCTCTCTATTTTACTGCAGTGCTCTTGCATTGTTTTCTGGACATTGATGGGTTACATTTGGCCCCATCCTAGGCCACTGATTGGCTACTTTCTCAACGGTGTTCAAGGCCAGTTTGACCGAATCCCCACAAGTCTGTCATAGCCTTCATGGCCGCTTGTTTTATGCTCATATAGAAACACACACAAGACAGGGTTTTTTTGGTGAGATCTCATTTTGTTTTTTTATTCAGTGAACAACAACAACGTGAGAACAACCACGTGAAAACTGAAGCCCAGAACAGGGGGCTTGTACATTGAAATCGATAGAACTTAAGCCCAGAACAGGGGGCAGAAAGAACTTAAGCCCAGAACGGGGCTTGCACATTGAGTCGATGGCGGCCCAGTCATATACGAGCACACTGCGGTCCTCGGCCTTGTGTGTACTGCCAAAAATCTGTACGATGGTAGATAAGGTTCTTCCCCGACATCGATGGTACAGGTAAAACAAGCAATATTGTCCACACACGCTACTGGTCAGGCTTTGCAACGTTTGACTGTTCCAACACCACGTCTCTGTGCCTTGATCCCTGAAGTCTGTTAAATCGGGATGGAGGGGTGGCAGGCCGTACGGGTCAAAGTATTCGCCCTACTGTTCTGTCAAGTACACGCCCACCCAATGTTCACCGGGCCGATCCATCGGGTCCGTGTTGAGAACGTAAGAAGCAAGATACATACGGCCTAATGGGAACACATCTCGGGCGAACACCCCTTGAAAGACCATACGTGTCCCTGGGTCATTCTCCAGCACGGTGGTTATCTTGTCTGTATCCATGTTAGGTGGCAAAGTTATAATAATAAACTTAATCTATAGGTGTTGTACGAGTCTTCACTCGCCGTCTTCGTGGTGACATGTGGGGGTTTGGTCATGTCTTTCCGCACCTCGAACCTCTATAGTGTTTTCACTCCACCTGTTGCTCTTGTTACTTGTAACTTCTCGTCAAAAAATTTGTGCTGGAATGCCCGCTCTTAACCTAGACCAAAACATGTACTCGGTCTGTGGGCTGATTTCACTGGCTCTCTATTTTACTGCAGTGCTCTTGCATTGTTTTCTGGACATTGATGGGTTACATTTGGCCCCATCCTAGGCCACTGATTGGCTACTTTCTCAACGGTGTTCAAGGCCAGTTTGACCGAATCCCCACAAGTCTGTCATAGCCTTCATGGCCGCTTGTTTTATGCTCATATAGAAACACACACAAGACAGGGTTTTTTTGGTGAGATCTCATTTTGTTTTTTTATTCAGTGAACAACAACAACGTGAGAACAACCACGTGAAAACTGAAGCCCAGAACAGGGGGCTTGTACATTGAAATCGATAGAACTTAAGCCCAGAACAGGGGGTTTTTCGTGAAAGAACTTAAGCCCAGAACGGGGCTTGTACATTGAAATGATGGGCGGCCCAGTCATATACGAGTACATCGCGGTCCTCGGCCTTGGGGTACTCGTCAAAAATCTGTACGATGGTAGATAAGGTTCTTCCCCGACATCGATGGTACAGGTAAAACAAGCAATATTGTCCACACACGCTACTGGTCAGGCTTTGCAACGTTTGACTGTTCCAACACCACGTCTCTGTGCCTTGATCCCTGAAGTCTGTTAAATCGGGTCAAAGTATTCGCCCTACTGTTCTGTCAAGTACACGCCCACCCAATGTTCACCGGGCCGATCCATCGGGTCCGTGTTGAGAACGTAAGAAGCAAGATACATACGGTCTAATGGGAACACATCTCGGGCGAACACCCCTTGAAAGACCATACGTGTCCCTGGGTCATTCTCCAGCACGGTGGTTATCTGGTCTGTATCCATGTTAGGTGGCAAAGTTATAATAATAAACTTAATCTATAGGTGTTGTACGAGTCTTCACTCGCCGTCTTCGTGGTGACATGTGGGGGTTTGGTCATGTCTTTCCGCACCTCGAACCTCTATAGTGTTTTCACTCCACCTGTTGCTCTTGTTACTTGTAACTTCTCGTCAAAAAATTTGTGCTGGAATGCCCGCTCTTAACCTAGACCAAAACATGTACTCGGTCTGTGGGCTGATTTCATTGGCTCTCTATTTTACTG
>JAVTVY010027901.1:0-105330 GCA_036873755.1 Hanleya hanleyi
TAATCCAAATGAATTTCTAAGTCGTTTTCTGGAGCATGGTTTATCTCAGTGACGTTTTCATTGTGATTGTTCAATTAAACACCATGGATATATTGAACACATGATTTTCATACGGTTCCTAGCCTCGGGTTAAACGGAATTAGACACAATTTATCAAACGTAGAGCCAGAGATATTGTACGCTACGATCGTATTTTGCCGCCAGCGTGCGATTTTTAAAAATAATTTTAGGAAACTTTGAATGGAGGCGTTTGGTGGTAGGATCCAGTCTGACATTCGTATCAAATCTATAACACCTGTCCCATTTCACCCTTGTCATGATGTATTTCCCGTTATCTCTGACTCATGATAGTCGCCGAGCTGCTCAAACAAGCCTGTCCCATGACCTCTGGTCATGGTGTCTATTTATTTCATTTCATTTATTCACCAAGATAAATCAATTGTACAATGTATAGTTGTAAAATGCAGTTGGCGGGAATAAACCCCAGAGGACGTGTTCTATCCCTGTAGAAACAGTTAGATTGTACATAAGAATATAAGTTAAAGCTGGTGAATGTTGATATGAATGTAAGCGGTGAGAACAATATATAAATAAAAGCAAACACGTATCCTCGGACAATCAGCAAACTATGTTTGGTTAATGTATTGTAATGTATTGTTATTGATCTATATGGATAATACTAGAGCAGCACACTGGGGGAATAAATATTGTTGATATGGTTCGATTTTGATGATGATTTAAACATAGAAATGGATGAAAATGTTTTTAAATCAGGGGGTAACTTGTTCCATATTCGAGGTCCTTTGACCCTCGTAGAATGAAATGATAGGTCAGATGAATAAAACGGTCTACATAGATTTGTATTGGATTGGCGTGTGATATACGAGTGACCGTCAGAGATTTTTGTGAAGAAGTTCCGAAATGATAAAGGCAAAAGTGTGGTAAAGAAAATGAACTTATGAATGAGCAGCAGAGTGAGATGGTCATTTAGTTCAGTGATCGGCAAAATATTCAATTCAACGAAAAGTGGGTCAGTGTGCGCGAGTCTATCGGTTGAAGCTATTATGCGAATGATTCTTTTTTGGAGTATTTTCAGTGGCTGAAGATGAGTTGGGTACGTATTTCCCCAGACAATGTTGCAGTAGGATAAGTACGGATAGATCAGTGAGTAATGCAAAATGTACAAAGATTTTTTATTTAGGCAGGACTTGATATGATTGATTACACCAATATTTCTCGAAAGTTTCTTACGTATTTCGTCGATGTGTGTTACTCAATTCAGCCTATCATTGAAATGAAGACCTAAAAATTTGAAGTTGAAGACGTGTTCAATTTCATTTCCACATATTGATATTTTAGGTACGTCAGCATAATTGCGTCTTTTTGAAGGTTTGAAGAACATAAATTTCGTCTTTTTAATATTCAGGGATGGTTTATTACAGGAGAACCAGTTGTTTAGCTTGTCCAACTCAGTTGTCATGGTGTCGGCTAGCAGTTTTGGATCACTATCAGACAAGTAACACTTGTGTCGTCAGCAAAGAGGATAATATTAAGTAGTCGCGAAACACTGTTAATGTCATTTATATACAGTAGGAAAAGTATAGGACCAAGAATTGAGCCTTGAGGTACTCCAAAAGTAATACGTCTGAATGACGATAATGTGTTATTGTATGAAACGCACTGGGATCGTGATGTTAAATAACTTCGAAACCAGTCGTTGCAATTACCTCGCAAACCGTAGTAATCCAATTTAGTCAATAAAATATCGTGGTTCACAGTATCAAACGCTTTTGGAAGGTCAAGAAAAGTGGTAATGCTATACTTGTTAGATTCCCTTGCAGATACCAAGTATTCGTACAATGATAGGACAGCTAGGGAAGTCGAATGATTAGCTCTAAAACCAAACTGGTTGGAGCACAGAATATTATTGTCTTCCAGAAAATCTAGCATTCTTATAACTACTTATTTCTCAAGGATCTTACTAAAGCAGGGTAGTACTGATATGGGTCGATAATTATTTACAAGATTCTTCTCTCGAGCTTTGTAAATAGGTGTGATCTTGGCGATTTTCATGGTATCTGGGACTTTTCCAGATTCAACAGAAATATTTATGATGTGACACAAAGGGATAGATATAATACTTGCAAACGGTTTTATTAAGGAAATACGTATGTCACCAATACCCGCGGCACTATTCTCTAGATTGAGCAACACTTCACTTACTTCTTCAGGTGTACAGCGTTCAAGACGGAAATTGTGTTGGTAATCACCAGTGAGATACTCTCTGAAACCAATGGTAGGGTTTGGGATTTGAGACGCGAGTTCAGATGCCATGTGTCTTTCCCTGACATCCGGCTCACGGTAGTAACTGAGCTGACCAAACAAGCCTGTCTAATGACCTCTGGTCATAGTGTCTGTCCCTGCCCTCTGGCTCATGGTAGTGACTGAGCTGATCAAACTAGCCTGTCGTATAACCTCTGGTCATGGTGTTATTCCCGTGACCTCTGGCTCATGGTAATGACTAAGCTAATCAAATTAACAAGTAGCATATTCTGGCCATGGTGACTTTCTGTTACATGGTGAATACTGTTATATGGATATTGAATAGGTCTTTGGATTATGGACGCGGATATTCCTTAATGGACGACGGCTGAATTATGAATGGCGGACTAGACGCTTGTGTTTCACGTGATTTCTGGCTCATGATAGTGACTGAGCTGATCAAACTAGCCTATTACATAACCTCTGGCCATGGTGTCTTTACCGTGACCTCTGGCTCAAACAAGCCTGTCGCATAGCCTCTGATATTGTTGTCTTTTCCGTGAACTCTGGCTTATGGTGGTGATTGAGCTGATCAAACAAGCCTGACCCATGATCTCTGGTCATGGTGTCCTTCCCTGACCTCTGGTTCACGGTATTGACTGAGCTAATCAAACTAGTCTGTGGCATACTCTGACCATTGTGTCTTTTCCGTGACGTCTGGCGTATGGTACGTGACTGAGCTGATAGCACAACCGGCGAAATCCAGGAGTCCCGTTTGTCCGGTTTGGCATTCGTATCACAGCTGCAATACCTGTCTCATGGCATACGGCCGCAGTGTCTTTCCCGTGACCTCAGGCTCGTTATACGGACTTGGCTGAACTGGTCAGTCTGTGAATCAGTCTGTGAATAACCCGGCATTTGTATCTCAGTGGTAACATTGGGCCCGTGACATTCAATCGTGATCTTTCACACACGAACTCTCTATGCCCAACATATTCAAGACGACCATATGCATGTTAGCTCATTTGATGGTGTATCGAGCAGAAATAACACAATAAACACCAGCTAGTCCCTGCAGATGTTTTTGTGACGGACCTTTTGGTCGTAATGTTTGGTACATCTTGCTCACATGGAGAATTTACAATTGTAACGAAAATAAGAAACCTCAAAACCAAAACCATTCTTGGCTGTTTCAAATTGTCAAACTTCCTAACAGATTGTATTAAAATACGTTCACAAAGTTAGACCGCGGTTCGCAGTTCGTTATTCGAAACCAGCCATTCAGCGACTCATAACAGCGCCCCTAGCAGCGCCCCCTGGCGTCAGATTTGGGATATGAATATGGAAATATATAGAGCATGACATTCAGAGTTTGGAGTACAAAGTACTCATAATAACAGCGAACCGCGGTTTAACTTTATGAACGGCGGTCTAACTTTATGAACGTTATGAAAATATGATTTTGATGGAAGGGGTCATAATTGCTGAGCAAAGGAAAATCCCCCTTACAAAAGCATCAAATATACCCAAAAAAGCAAGGGACCACAATATGATCAATCATATCTCACTTTTTATGCATTTGAGGATCTGGGTTTTTTCGAGGCTGATATTTAATATGCAAACTTGCAGGAAAATGTCATTTGGATGGTTATAGGCCGTCTTATAAAACAGGGCTACACCACCGAAGCGCCTTCACTCAAAATTTCTCAAATTTGGCGATACATATCGCATGCTGATAGCAAAATACGAGCGTAGCGTGCAAGATCTATGGCGTTACGTTTCGTAACTTGTGTCTAATTTCGCTAAACCCGGGGCTAGGGGCCGTATGAAACCATGTATTTCAAGATCCTCATGGTACTCATCTGAACAGTCTCAATCAAAACGTGATTCTCTCTTGCGGGAAACAAGTCTATGTTCTTGTATACTATGATTGTGTTTTTGAATTTGGTGCCAATACTGTTATATGGAATATGGAATAGGTCTTTGGATTATGGACGCGGATATTCGCTAATGAACGACGGCTGAATTATGAATGACGGACCAGACGCTCGTAATTGGATAGAAAATGAATTTACCGTCACAAGGCCCTATCCCGGGATTAAGCGGCATTAAATGCATGTTTCGAAACACGTAGTGCCAAAGATCTTGCATATAGAATATGAAATCCAGCACAGCAGACAAGGTACAATACGAAAAACTAAATCTTAAACGAAGGCGTCTGATTTGATCTTGAAGGCCATAGGGTGGCCTGCACTGTTTCGTGCAAAAAACGAGGGAGTATCCCATTGTTGTAGAGGTCACAGACTGGAATTCCCCTCAAAACTTGATTTTAAAGTTGAAAATACCATATTTTTAGATTGAATTGATATAAATTCAGCCTAAAGGTTGATAGAAAAGCAAAATGGATGAATTCAGATTTTTTTTAAATTAGTGGTGAATTGGTGATGACACCATGCACTTCGGAACGAGGCTATCATTTTGGGCGCCATTTTTGTAACTCTGACAGATGACATATTACATTGAAATCGAGCTGGCGATGATAGAGAAAGTTCCACTTTTTTGAAAGCTACTGGAGCTACTTGACAGAGTCGTAGTGAATATAAACATCTCATTTGCGTAGTGGAAACATGGGCCGTCAGCGGAAGTTGATGTATTTTGTGGAAAATGAGCCCACATATCAAAGTTGTTGTTGTTGTTGAATACAGGTCCTGAGATACATAGAAATATTTTGATATATGAAATATGAATAGGCTCTGTGTGTAGGTCCTCCTCTTAGCGAGGCCTTAAATATAGGCCTTTTCACAGCAGCCTCTCAACATGTTATAGGTAACTGGCCCCTCATAGATTGAAGGCTGTTGAGGTTAAATTGAAAATATTTTGCAGATGCACAGAAAACCATGAAGAATAATTTTTTCAATTAATTTTATTATTTTGGCCAGCCATAGCTGCTTCTGTCATCTTGAAATACTGTGTCAGCATTCTATGAATCAATCATTTACAGTCATTCATGAGATCTGCTACATGTACCTCAGATATCTTTTATGGGTTAGAAATACTAGGAGTTCCCTTTCTTCCACTGTACCAGTCTCAACCTCAATGACAATTTCAGATAGAAAATCCTCCATGCCTAGCTCTTTGAATAATGACATCGGGCCTTACAGACTAGTCTTTTGTGTTAAATGCCGTCATTTACATCTGACGACGATACAGCTCACCAATCTCCAATGTACGAGTTGTCACAGCGAAACAGCTCACCAATTACCAGTATACGAGTTGTCAGAGCATTTCCATCATAGCTCTAGATTTGTATCTAATACCGCTTATGCCGGTGCTAGGGGCCGTGTGGTCATATCATCCAAGTTGCCACATGAACAGGTACAATAAAAACGTACCTGAGATACAACACATATCACGAATCGTTAGATTCTTGGTATGTGCTTTAGAATAGGTTAACCAGAAGATTATTCTGTAGAGTCATGTGACGCAGTCAGTATGTCGGCACCTCTTCCCACTACCCTTATATGTGTTGTAATTTTTTCCTGTATATGGCGAGATTCTGCTGGTGGACGTTTCGTCCCCGAGGCCCGCCCCCTGTACAGACCTTTTGGTCTTTGATATATGTTGGCATTTGTGGGAAGTTGATGCTGGGTCGACATCGGGCCTTACAGACTAGTCTTTTGTGTTAAATGCTGTCATTTACATCTGACGACGATACAGCTCACCAATCTCCAATGTACGAGTTGTCACAGCGAAACAGCTCACCAATTACCAGTATACGAGTTGTCAGGGCATTTCCATCATAGCTCTAGATTTGTATCTAATACCGCTTATGCCGGTGCTAGGGGCCGTGTGGTCATATCATCCAAGTTGCCACATGAACAGGTACAATAAAAGCGTACCTGAGATACAACACATATCACGAATCGTTAGATTCTTGGTATGTGCTTTAGAATAGGTTAACCAGAAGACTATTCTGTGAAGTCATGTGACGCAGTCAGTATGGCACCTCTTCCCACTTCCCTTATATGTGTTGTAATTTTTCCTGTATATGGCGAGATTCTGCTGGTGGACGTTTCGTCCCCGAGGCCCGCCCCCTGTACAGACCTTTTGGTCTTTGATATATGTTGGCACTTGTGGGAAGTTGATGCTGGGTCGACATCGGGCATTACAGACTAGTCTTTTGTGTTAAATGCCGTCATTTACATCTGACGACGATACAGCTCACCAATCTCCAATGTACGAGTTGTCACAGCGAAACAGCTCACCAATTACCAGTATACGAGTTGTCAGAGCATTTCCATCATAGCTCTCTAGATTTGTATCTAATACCGCTTATGCCGGTGCTAGGGGCCGTGTGGTCATATCATCCAAGTTGTCACATGAACAGGTACAATAAAAGCGTACCTGAGATACAACACATATGCAGATCGTTAGATTCTTGGTATGTGCTTTAGAATAGGTTAACCAGAAGACTATTCTGTGAAGTCATGTGGCCCCCAGTCGTATGTCGGCACCTCTTCCCACTTCCCTTATATGTGTTGTAATTTTTCCTGTATATGGCGAGATTCTGCTGGTGGACGTTTCGTCCCCGAGGCCCGCCCCTGTACGAACTCCTTTTGGTCTTTGATATATGTTGGCATTTTGTGGGGGATTGATGCTGGTCTCGGCATGGGCCTTACAAACTGAAGTGCTTTTGTGTTAAGAAAAATGGCGTCATTACATCTGACGACGATGCAGCTCATAATCTCAATGTACGAGGTTGTCACAGCGAAACAGCTCACCAATTATCAGTCTACGAGTTGTCAGAGCATTTCCATCATAGCTCTCTAGATTTGTATCTAATACCGCTTATGCCGGTGCTAGGGGCCGTGTGGTCGTATCATCCAAGTTGCCACATGAACAGGTACAATAAAAGCGTACCTGAGATACAACACATATCACGAATCGTTAGATTCTTGGTATGTGCTTTAGAATAGGTTAACCAGGAGACTATTCTGTGAAGTCATGTGATGCAGTCAGTATGTCGGCACCTCTTCCCACTTCCCTTATATGTGTTGTAATTTTTGCCTGTATATGGCGAGATTCTGCTGGTGGACGTTTCGTCCTCGAGGCCCGCCCCCTGTACAGACCTTTTGGTCTTTGATATATCATTGGTATTTGTGTGGGAAGTTGATGCTGGGTCGACATCGGGCCTTACAGACTAGTCTTTTGTGTTAAATGCCGCCATTTTCATCTGACGACGATATAGCTCACCAATCCCCAGTGTACGAGTTGTCACAGCGAAACAGCTCACCAATTACTAATATACGAGTTGTAAGAGCATTTCCATCATAGCTCTCTAGATTTGTATCTAATACCGCTTATGCCGGTGCTAGGGGCCGTGTGGTCATATCATCCAAGTTGCCACATGAACAAGTACAATAAAAGCGTACCTGAGATACAACACATATCACGAATCGTTAGGTTCTTGGTATGTGCTTTAGAATAGGTTAACCAGGAGACTATTCTGTGAAGTCATGTGACGCAGTCAGTATGTCGGCACCTCTTCCCACTTCCCTTATATGTGTTGTAATTTTTTTCTGTATATGGCGAGATTCTGCTGGTGGACGTTTCGTCCCCGAGGCCCGCCCCCTGTACAGACCTTTTGGTCTTTTGATATATGTTGGCATTTGTGGGAAGTTGATGCTGGGTCGACGTTTTGTTTGTTTGTTTGTTTATTCACCAATCAAAAGAAATCAAGTTAAACAGTCATATACAGAAAGGAATACAAGTACAGTAGTATATACAGATTAGAGAACATATAGATTGGCGGGAGATAAACCCCGAAGGGTTTGAATTATCCCGGATTAATTACAAAATCAAGATATAATAAAAGAAAAGGCAGATTCTATTAAAGAATGTCTAACATGATAGTGGAGGTATGGAATAAAAAAAAGCACAAAGTTTATATTTCGGGTGAATAATCAACAGGTATGATGCAATTGCTCAGCTTTGCAAATAAAATATATTAGCGGTATTTTGCAATAAATATGTTTTTATCTTAGATTTAAAAAGAGAAATAGATTTGCATTGTTTCAGTTCCGAGGGTAATTTGTTCCACTCGTTTGGCCCCTTTATTTTAGGAGTGTACAGACTAAGGTCAGTACGATAAAACGGTCTATATAGGTCAAGATCATGGCCACGAGTGTGGTATTGGTGTATTTCTTTCAATCTCGTGAAGTAGGATCGGAATTCAAACGGTAAAAGGAAAGGGTGGTAGAGAAATGTGTGGGCAAGGCGTAGATTAAGGTCAGAATTAATGTCGTTTAGGGTCAGCAGTTTCAGTTTTGCAAACAAAGGAGCTGTATGATCATATTTGTTGCTTAAAGAAATGACTCTTATTGCTCTTTTTTGCAGTCTAATTAACGGCAAAAGGTGCCTGTGATACGTATTTCCCCATATCAGGTTACAATATTGTAGATATGGATAGATTAAAGACTGGTACAAGATACGTAAGGTTTTCATGTTAAGACAGTTTATTATAACATGGATTATTCCTATATTTCTGGATATTTTTTTACATACTTCGTTAATATGAGTGGACCAATTCAGTTTTTCATTGAAGTAAATGCCAAGGAACTTAAAATATTTAACCTGTTCAATTTCCTGGCCCATGATATATAATTGCGGTAGAAATGACATATGAGCCCTACTATTTGGTTTTATTAACATAAATCTTGTTTTCGTTATATTTAAGGATAACATATTACAAGAAAACCAATTGTACATTAAGTAGAGTTCGTTTGACATAGTTTGAAATAGGGTTGTCGGATCTGCATGGGAATATACAGCACTGGTGTCATCAGCAAACATAATTATTTTAAGAAGTTGAGAAACTACATTGAGATCGTTGATGTAAATCAGGAATAATATAGGACCAAGGACGGATCCCTGTGGAACACCACAGGTAACTAGGTTCAAATCAGATGCCGTGCCATTGAAGTTGACCGACTGGTAGCGTTCAGATAAGTAACTCTTGAGCCAGTGGTTACTCACGCCCCGGAATCCATAATGATGAAGCTTATGAAGAAGAATATCGTGGTTGACAGTGTCAAAGGCCTTAGAAAGATCGAGAAAAGAAACAATACTGTACTGTTTGGATTCCTTGGCGGAGACCAGTGATTCATAGAGAGACAAAACAGCTAGGAAAGTAGAGTGATTGGATCGGAATCCGAATTGGTTTGAGCAAAGAATTCATTGATACGTTTTGCTGCTAACTTTTCGAGAACTTTGCTGAAACATGGAAGAACCGATATCGGCCTATAATTTTCTACCAGACTAGGGTCTCCAGATTTAAAAACGGGAATAACTTTAGCAATTTTCATTGAGGATGGCACGACACCTGTTACAAAGGAGAGATTTACAATTGAGCACAACGGGAGAGTAACAAAATCGAGTACAGGCTTAAGAAGTGACATAGATAAACCATCGGTTCCAGCAGCACAGCTTTTGGAATCCAGAAGCAATTCATGGATTTCACCCACTGTACATGGTTGAAATTCGAAAGCAATATTGTTGCGTTCACTTAGAAAATCAGTATAAGTTACCCCAACCAAGGGAATATTAGCGGCTAGATTAGAAGCAACGGCAGAAAAATATTTATTGAAGCCATTCGCAATATTCAGTGGGTTAGTTGTATCAGTGTTATTTATCCTAAATCTGTCAGGGAGAACATTTGTTTTTCTTCGATTCAACAATTCATTGATAGTTTTCCACGTTTCCTTTATGTCATTATTGGATTCATTAAATTTCGCATGATAGAACATTCCCTTGGTTATTTTTAAGGTATGATTTAGTTTATTTCTATACTGTCTATATTGTTTTCGTAGTAAAGTATCATTAATAGTAAGTTGAAGTTTGAAAAGCCTATTTTTCTCATTTATAGATGTCAATATGCTCTGAGTTATCCATGGTTTTTTCGTTTTAGAACTTCTTACTATCTTATTCATTACCGGAAAGCAGTCATTATAGATAGCAGAAAACTTGTTCGTAAATAGTTCATAGCTTCGATTAACATCAGCAGGTTCACCTATAACTTCATCCCAATTGACATTTACTATTTTATTTAAGAACTTCTCCTTTTGTTCTGCAGTGACATGTCGGTAAGCTAAGGTTTTATTTTGCTGATCATTTATTAAACATTGATTTTCAATATAGCAGATCGGAAAATGATCACTTATGTCGGTCAGGAAAATGCCACAAAGTAGAGTTTCGGTATAGGAATTTGTGAAAACATTGTCAATAAGAGTTGCTGTGCTGGAACAGACTAGTCTTTTGTGTTAAATGCCGTCATTTACATCTGACGACGATACAGCTCACCAATCTCCAATGTACGAGTTGTCACAGCGAAACAGCTCACCAATTACCAGTATACGAGTTGTCAGAGCATTTCCATCACAGCTCTCTAGATTTGTATCTTATACCGCTTATGCCGGTGCTAGGGGCCGTGTGGTCATATCATCCAAGTTGCCACATGAACAGGTACAATAAAAGCGCACCTGAGATACAACACATATCACGAATCGTTAGATTCTTGGTATGTGCTTTAGAATAGGTTAACCAGAAGACTATTCTGTGAAGTCATGTGACGCAGTCAGTATGTCGGCACCTCTTCCCACTTCCCTTATATGTGTTGTAATTTTTACCTGTATATGGCGAGATTCTGCTGGTGGACGTTTCGTCCCCGAGGCCCGCCCCCTGTACAGACCTTTTGGTCTTTGATATATGTTGGCATTTGTGGGAAGTTGATGCTGGGTCGACATCGGGCCTTACAGACTAGTCTTTGTGTTAAATGCCGTCATTTACATCTGACGACGATACAGCTCACCAATCTCCAATGTACGAGTTGTCACAGCGAAACAGCTCACCAATTACCAGTATACGAGTTGTCAGAGCATTTCCATCATAGCTCTCTAGATTTGTATCTAATACCGCTTATGCCGGTGCTAGGGGCCGTGTGGTCATATCATCCAAGTTGCCACATGAACAGGTACAATAAAAGCGTACCTGAGATACAACACATATCACGAATCGTTAGATTCTTGGTATGTGCTTTAGAATAGGTTAACCAGGAGACTATTCTGTGAAGTCATGTGACGCAGTCAGTATGTCGGCACCTCTTCCCACTACCCTTATATGTGCTGTAATTTTTTCCTGTATATGGCGAGATTCTGCTGGTGGACGTTTCGTCCCCGAGGCCCGCCCCCTGTACAGACCTTTTGGTCTTTGATATATGTTGGCATTTGTGGGAAGTTGATGCTGGGTCGACATCGGGCCTTACAGACTAGTCTTTTGTGTTAAATGCCGTCATTTACATCTGACGACGATACAGCTCACCAATCTCCAATGTACGAGTTGTCACAGCGAAACAGCTCACCAATTACCAGTATACGAGTTGTCAGAGCATTTCCATCACAGCTCTCTAGATTTGTATCTAATACCGCTTATGCCGGTGCTAGGGGCCGTGTGGTCATATCATCCAAGTTGCCACATGAACAGGTACAATAAAAGCGTACCTGAGATACAACACATATCACGAATCGTTAGATTCTTGGTATGTGCTTTAGAATAGGTTAACCAGAAGACTATTCTGTGAAGTCATGTGACGCAGTCAGTATGTCGGCACCTCTTCCCACTTCCCTTATATGTGTTGTAATTTTTTCCTGTATATGGCGAGATTCTGCTGGTGGACGTTTCGTCCCCGAGGCCCGCCCCCTGTACAGACCTTTTGGTCTTTGATATATGTTGGCATTTGTGGGAAGTTGATGCTGGGTCGACATCGGGCGTTACAGACTAGTCTTTTGTGTTAAATGCCGTCATTTACATCTGACGACGATACAGCTCACCAATCTCCAATGTACGAGTTGTCACAGCGAAACAGCTCACCAATTACCAGTATACGAGTTGTCAGAGCATTTCCATCACAGCTCTCTAGATTTGTATCTAACACCGCTTATGCCGGTGCTAGGGGCCGCGTGGTCATATCATCCAAGTTGCCACATGAACAGGTACAATAAAAGCGTACCTGAGATACAACACATATCACGAATCGTTAGATTCTTGGTATGTGCTTTAGAATAGGTTAACCAGGAGACTATTCTGTGGAGTCATGTGACGCAGTCAGTATGTCGGCACCTCTTCCCACTTCCCTTATATGTGTTGTAATTTTTACCTGTATATGGCGAGATTCTGCTGGTGGACGTTTCGTCCCCGAGGCCCGCCCCCTGTACAGACCTTTTGGTCTTTGATATATTTTGGCATTTGGGGGAAGTTGATGCTGGGTCGACATCGGGCGTTACAGACTAGTCTTTTGTGTTAAATGCCGTCATTTACATCTGACGACGATACAGCTCACCAATCTCCAATGTACGAGTTGTCACAGCGAAACAGCTCACCAATTACCGGTATACGAGTTGTCAGAGCATTTCCATCACAGCTCTCTAGATTTGTATCTAATACCGCTTATGCCGGTGCTAGGGGCCGTGTGGTCACATCATCCAAGTTGCCACATGAACAGGTACAATAAAGGCGTACCTGAGATACAACACATATCACGAATCGTTAGATTCTTTGTATGTGCTTTAGAATAGGTTAACCAGGAGACTATTCTGTGAAGTCATGTGACGCAGTCAGTATGTCGGCACCTCTTCCCACTTCCCTTATATGTGTTGTAATTTTTACCTGTATATGGCGAGATTCTGCTGGTGGACGTTTTGTCCCCGAGGCCCGCCCCCTGTACAGACCTTTTGGTCTTTGATATATGTTGGCATTTGTGGGAAGTTGATGCTGGGTCGACATCGGGCGTTACAGACTAGTCTTTCGTGTTAATTCCGTCATTTACATCTGACGACGATACAGCTCACCAATCTCCAATGTACGAGTTGTCACAGCGAAACAGCTCACCAATTACCAGTATACGAGTTGTCAGAGCATTTCCATCACAGCTCTCTAGATTTGTATCTAATACCGCTTATGCCGGTGCTAGGGGCCGTGTGGTCATATCATCCAAGTTGCCACATGAACAGGTACAATAAAAGCGTACCTGAGATACAACACATATCACGAATCGTTAGATTCTTGGTATGTGCTTTAGAATAGGTTAACCAGGAGACTATTCTGTGAAGTCATGTGACGCAGTCAGTATGTCGGCACCTCTTCCCACTTCCCTTATATGTGTTGTAATCTCCACTGTCCACTTGGTGTTGGGGCGTTGTTGTTGCGCCCATTCCAAGGGATCCACGGTGTCCAGTTTCTCCAGCATCGTCTCTAGCGACGCCCGGTTAATGATGGTAAACGGTTGGTCAAATACCCGGATGTTACTGCTCGGGTAAAAGTATCGGACTTGGTCTGTCTCCTTATGCTGCAGCACATAACCAAACGCCAGATTCAACTCGTAGGCCGTAGTTTGATCGTTGAAGATGGCTTCCACGTAGATGCGTAGACGAGCGAGGTCGGTCAGTCGGAAATTGTAGATATCTTGAATAGGGCGATGACGCTGGAAACAGTGCCGGATCATGGGCCAATAGCGACGATAGATGTCACTCACTGGATGGTCTTCGTGTAACAGATCGCTAGGAACATTTATGGATTCGTCCGCGAAGTGTACTTTGCTCTCTACGCCGTACAAAATCTGGCCCATGGTCTGTCGTCGGAATTTGACTGCTGAATTAGGGCGACATCATCATCGACCCTCGTGCGATGTGTGGGAGTTCCCGCTGTCTCGAGACTGGTGCCTACGGGCTCCTCTACCTGGAAACGTGGCTGCGGAACAGGGTGCCGTGTGCGTTGGTGTCGCAGCAACTGATTGATCAGTTTGAAAAGCCGACCACATTCCTAGCATAGCTGCTTGGGTGCCCTATACACTGTCCGTTCGTGACACCGTAGACTGTCCAGGCGATTAAATACTTTCCCACACCTCGTACAGCTATACCGGGCGGTTTCGTCGTGCTTGGTAGCCTCATGACGGCGCAAGTCGTGCAGACGAGTGAATGATTTCGAGCACGTAGTACAAGTGAACATCTTGGTGGCTGACAGAGTGTCTCATGAAACGGCCAGGCCGCTTTCCTTTTATAGCACGCTAGCTGGTGATCTATTTTTAGTACACTCAGTTCAAGTACCTCCAAGTCGAGAACCGACATGTACTGGTGTACGTCTGAGCCGCATTGCGCGCGTGTGTGTGTTTGTGTTTGAGTCCAACCGTGCACAATGTCGAATTACGTTCTCTCCGAAAACTTCCTCTCATCGCATTAATATGCTCAGACCCATTCAATATAAACACAACCAAGAGACATCAACAACAACAGGCACATTGCGTAATACACGTTTTATTATCCTCACACACCACCACCACCACCACCACCTGGCGTTGACGCCGTCAACGATCAGCATGTAGACATATAGAGTATGTACGGCATGTTATGGTATTTATCAGTGCATGGGTGAAGCATTCAGCCGATGGGGTGGACGGTCAGCTTGGGTAACGAAAAACGTGACATTGGTCACCCTCTCTACGACCCTTTGGGTGTTAGGGCGTTGTTGTTGGGCCCATTCCAAGGGATCCAGGGTGTCCAGTTTCTCCAGCATCGTCTCTAGCCACGCTCTATCCGTGATGGTAAACGGTTGGTCAAATACCCGGCTCAAATGAATGAACGACATACAAGTCAGTACATGCATTCCTAATCACGTGACCGCCGCATGATGGAAAAACCCCAGATACAAGTCAATACATGCATTCTATATGGTCCTGGAGGAGCGCTTCACTTTGACACCTCACTCGACCCAATCGGTCCATTTGAAGTCTGGGGACTACTTTCTGTCCGTGGAGGCAGACCGCATCACCGCCAGATCACATCACTGCGGAGGAATACATGTCCCATGCACTTGACCTCCACATGACCTCCACATGAGACGGCGACCTTTTTGAGACGGCGCACTCTTTTGCCGGTTTTTGCTGGTACTATAATGCACTTGACCTCGACGCCAGATTCTTACGCCAGGTCAACTTAACTCGAAATGCTTGCTGTATACTACTTGTATGGTATATGGTTGGTGTATGCCTGCAATGAATCATATACGCGAAACAGTTTTCGGAAATGACATTTTATTAACAGTCAGACGGTTTGAACCCACATACTATGGAGCTCAAGCTGTGATAATAGTAATCAAGATAACGTACTATTTCATTTGAGTTAGTACGTTTTACTGTCATTCACAACATAGTGCAGGGGATCGGTTTAAATTGACTGATAATTACTTCCAGTATTGAACACATTTCTGTGATATCCGCTGAATAATCTGAATATGTTTTGGCAGCGAATGACCTGCATTAACCAATAATGTGCTATGTCAATAGCAATAAGTGAATTCAGTATTCCAATCAATTAGTTATATTGGAATAACATTATATTAGGTTAAAACATACATAATCTTATACAAGTAGTCTATTGAGAGACCTTACACAGATCCCTGTAATAATCATTAACTCAAACCCTCGGGACATATAGCTGGCAATTTCTAGCTCCATGGTCTGAATGACAAAATGTTCACCCAGAAACTAGCCAGGAACAAAATAATTGTACCAGCTGTCATGATCATATTATCCAGGACTAGACCGCTTAAATCATTGGCAGAGTACGCCTGACAAATACCAAACACTGTAAAACCGTTATTACATAAAGTGAATAAAATAAGATAAATGCAGTTTTCGTTACATATTCCTGCCCGGTAGCAGATCAACACATCATGCAGATCATATAGCATCATATGTGTAATTTCCACATAAATTATGCAAGTAGGCTTGCTAGGCTGTTTTTATATGTCACTTTATCTGTCCTGAAATACCTCTCTAACTGTTCGCATAGGCCTGATAAAGTAATAAAATCTTATTAGATTGACTTACCATCATGAATTGTGCTGTAAATGGCTCATACTTGTTCAAAAAATGGACACGAATTCGCCAAATCGTCTATGGCGTACAACATGGGGCCGACTGCAGGAAGCTGCCTGAAGGATGGGAGATAAATCTGGCAGACCAAAGAAACGATCCCCTGTTGTGTTTCTTTCGTCTACATTCGGCGACCTTTGTTCTCCATCTGTTCGTGATTAGCAAACTCGCTAACATTGGCCGATTTTCTTCGGAATCTCCCGAGTGAAATTTTACGCTCCACAATGGATATGTTGGTACCTCCGAATTCACTGTTGAAAAATACGGAGGAATATTTCCTCCATGAATAATACTGGTTTAATAGGATTCCTTCATGAACTTGATTTTATATTAAATTTTATTTGAAATTTCTGCTTAATTAAAATATGCCCTCTATCATTCATTCAACAAATTTCCAGCCTGAACTGCAACCACATTATTATAACTTAGCAAATAATCGAAATTTATAATATTCCGCAATTTTTAAACCAAAAATCGTTTAATTTCCATGTTTGGATATGCATCATTTTGTTAATTTTACTTGTGGAATTTTTTTCTTGAAACCGCCGCGATTACCTGCCTTAGTTGGAACTCTTTTGGCAATCAAATCTGACCATGATGAGAATTCGACAGAGGGTTATCTAATCTGTCTGATTACAGCATGCATCCTTCAAGTTTAGTGAGTATATATGTGTGCAAATGTATCCTTGAACGTTATATTCTAACACTTGAGATTTATTTATTGCCTATCAATCCAAACCATGCTATAAATTGCTCATGAAATAAAACAATAGATGTTGTTTTTTCGTCTTCAAATTCTGATACTTTTCATATGGCGACACTTTGAGTGACGTCATATGGCTAGCCCAATGCAAGTATAGTATTGGAGTGTATGCAACTTGAACATAGTATACGGACAAGCATTTTCTCTAAACGAGGCGTATCCTGCCGCAAGCTCTACTCTCCAAGAGTGGAGCCCTAGTGTAAGGACTGGTCTTGCCTAGGAAAGATAATAGACAAGTGATTAGAAAGAAGTAAATGATACATTAAAAAATAAATGTAAATAGGATAGCTCACAAGGGCTTGACACACTGTAGAGGAGTGTGATACGTCTACACAGAAACAGAAATAAAATTGAGAATTTTATAAGTGCACGTAGTGAAATTATAATTTTATGAGTAAACTGAAGTAAGGTATAACAATCCCACCTTATACCCTCTCATGTCATAACATTTTAATTTCATTTCACGACTGAAGTACGGAACGTGGTTTCAGAAGTTAACACATTACGAGTGTGTGTGTGGGGGGGACACTGAGGAAAGCTAAATGACTCCGCAATGTACCCTCGGGTTGTAGGGTCCGTCTTTTATCTACACGATGCTATGAGAATAGAACCCGATGAGAGGTATTTGGACTCTTACATCAACACTTCAGCAGCATAACTCTTGTGTGATTGCTTGAGTTCACATGTACAACTACCAAAATTCCATCGATGGTTGAAAAAACTAAAAATGGGCTAAATTTTGCCTTCAATATTGTCTTTTCATGGGTGAAACAACAGTTATTTGATGATTTATTATTTCTCCAGGTTGTACCCTGGGTTACTGCTACTGCTTATCAAAGCACAAGAAAAGTGTTTGTGACTCTCATTATAAATTTGTAAATTGGCTACACTTAACTCAATTCAATTCATTGTACCAATAAAGCAATACCGATAGCTCACAAGGGCTTGACACACTGTAGAGGAGTGTGATACGTCTACACAGAAACAGAATTGTTAGTAAGTACTGTAAAAGAAAAATCCGTCATGTAGGACAACTTAAAAAAAAAAGAAGAAATTAATACGTGTACTTATAAAATTCTCAATTTGGGGCATGTATATCTCCGCGGTGATACGGTCTGCCGGTGATGCGGTCGCGGGAAGAAGCTTCCGCGGACAGAAAGTAGTCCGGCGGTGACGCGGTCTCGGGAACAAGCCTCCGCGAAGAGAAAGTAGTCCCGAGACTTCAAATACGCGGGGGAGAATGTCCAGCAATCTCCGGTCATCTCCGGTCATCTCCGGCAATGTCCGATCATCTCCGGCAATTGTCCGGCCCTCTCCGAGACAATATATAGCCTTTATCTGCCCTTCCGAAGCATCAATGAAATGCACAGCGTCCCCGACACTATTGCCATCTATTTGTCCAAGTTAAATGGCCAGTGGGGAACCCTCCGTGTCTCCATACAGGTTTTCCCAAAACCGTATTGGCAAGAAAAAAGAGAGGAATCCATGGGAAGGAAGACTTACAGTAATAAAGATAATCTATAGGTGTTGGACGATGTTATTATGTCCAGTCTAGCATCCGTGCGACCCCAGGGTCGAGCGTTTATTGTCCAATATATCTCCGCAAAAAATAAACATACAAAATGGCGGCTTCGCTTGCTGTGGGATTCCCCCTTTTGACATAACAACATCGATCGTGCTTCCCTCTAGAGGCAAGGAAGACAACTCTAACAGGGCGAACCCTCTGTATGGCAAATTCCGGGTCATCTCCCCTGATTCCTACATTTGCATCCATACGGGGAATGCCTGTAACAAACTTTCACCAAGTTATACGGGTGGTCATTGTGCATTTTACCATGGGTTGTGGGATCTTGTTTTCTTCGTCTCGAGCTGTAGAACACGATGGGAGGGGTCTAGAAGCTAAGCGGTGAAATTATTTGAAAAGTTCACGGAGGTCTGCATAGGCCCATACTGGCTCAGTGGACAATGTTGGTCCCACTGCGAAACCCACACATGCTCATTGCGGTATGGGTTGTGGGATCTTGTTTTTCACGTCTCACCACGTAGAGCACGATGGAAGGAGTCTAGAAGCTAAGCGGTGAATTTTTTTGAGAAGGTCACTGTGCGCATGCGTAGTGGGTAAATAGCGCCGGGTGGACGTTTTCGGGTCTAGGTGAGCCCCTAGTAGTCCGATTGGGTCGTATGAGGTCTTATTTTGAAGCTCTCGTGGAGGAGCACCCGACTGGACTAATGTATCGTCCTTTTTCATTATTATGCGCATGCGCAGCCTGGCCGTAGTATAGAAAGCAGGCATTTTGGGGGTTCTTTTGGGGTAGAGATGGACCACTATTGGTCCGAATGAACCCTGTGGGGTATCAATGTGAAGCTCTCATGGGGTAGAGTCAGAATGGCGTGTTTGTTATCGCAAGTCGTTTCAATCTGCGCATGCGCAGATTGGTGTAGTAAGTAAAATGGTCATTTTGCGGGTGCGTGGGTGTGTGTTTGAGGTAGAGAGGGACCATCCTTGACCCGAATGCGTCGTGTGGGGTGTCATCCTGTAGCTCTCGGTGTGTAGACCCCGATTTGAAGGATGTCCACGTCATCTGTGACGTCATCAGTACGAGTAGTAACCAAAGTGGGCATTTTGGGGAAGTGAAGGAAGGTATACACAGTAAAAAATAATTTTCTTGCAAATTTCTTGAAATTTCTTAGATTTTCTTGAATTTCTTAAATAAGAAAAATACATTATTCCCTCTGTGATACAATGTTTAGAAAGTTCCGAACAATAATTATTATGACGTTTTGGGGGATAGTTTCTGGCAGTTATTGGGCATTTCCAAAATTTAGAAATCTGTTTCAATTTTTGTCTTGTCAGTAAGATATGATTTTTTTCTCAAACGAGAAAAAATAAGAAAAACCTTTCAATTTCTTGAAATGGGAGACTGACAAGAATTATTTTCTTACAATTTCTTAAAATTTTGAGAAAATTTAAGATAATAATTCTTGTCAGTCTCCCATTTCAAGAAATTTGAAGGTTTTTCTTATTTTTCTCGTTTGAGAAAAAAATCATATCTTACTGACAAGACAAAAATTGAAACAGATTTATAAACTTTGGAAATGCCCAATAACTGCCAGAAAATATCCCCCAAAACGTCATAATAATTATTGTTCGGAACTTCCTAAACATTGTATCACAGAGGGAATAATGTATTTTTCTTATTTAAGAAATTCAAGAAAATCTAAGAAATTTCAAGAAATTTGCAAGAAAATTATTTTTTACTGTGTATTTGAGGTAGAGAGGGACCATCCTTGGTCACGTGGGATGTCATTTTGTAGCCCTCGGGATGTAGACCCCGACTTGAGGTTTGTCCACGTCATTGGTGACGTGATCAGTAGGAGTAGTAGCCAAAGTGGGCATTCTGGTGGTGTGAAGGAAGGTATATGGGGTAGAGGGGGACCACTATTGATCCGAATGCGTCGTGGGAGGTGTCAAAGTGAAGCTTTCGTGGTGTAGACCCCCATTTGAGGTTTGTCCACGTCATCTGTGACGTCATTGGTGACGTCATCAGTACGAATAGTAGCGAAAGTGGGCATTTTGGGGTTGTGAAGGAAGAGGTTTGGGGTAGATATGGTCCATCCGTGGTCAGGATGCGTCGTGTGGGGTGTCAAAGTGAAGCTTTCATGATGTAGACCACGACGTGAGGGTATGTCCATGTCATCTATGACGTCATTGGTGACGTCATCAGTAGGAGTAGTAGCCAAAGTGGGTATTCTGGGGGTGTGAAGGAAGGTGTTTGGGGTAGAGAGGGACCATTCTTGGTCCGAATGCATCGCGTGAGGTGTCACAGTGAAGTTTTTTTGGTAATGCACGTCATCAAATATGGTCCCCGACAATAGCGTCAGCTTACCCTCCTTTTTCCACTCGCCGTCTTCCTGGTCTTTACCCGCACCTCGAACTGTATAGTTTTTTCACTCCATCTGTTGCTCTTGTAACTTGCTATCTTCCTTCCTCGTCAAAAGTTTGTGCTGGAATGCCCACTCTTAACCCTACCTACCTGGCACTTTCCGCCCAAACCCCCCCCTCCCCTTGTTGGTTTTTTGCTCCTATCTCCTATCTCCGGAACGTCCAAAAATTGAGAGCTGAAACTTCGTGACTTTTCCGATTATCATATTGGGGTCATTTTGAGCCTATTTGCATGACCCCCAGAGGATCATGGGTAAATTCAAAATGGCGGCCAGGTGGGGTACCAGAAAAGTGATTTTTTTTGTCATATTTCTTCAAAAACTTTGCTTTTCTGTATGGAAAAGTGGGTAAAATCTATTTTATTTCATATCAGATTATTATTTACTAATTTATCATGCAGTTTTTGCGAAGAAAAAGCAAATATAAAAAAATCGAAAATTCTGAACACAGTGACGTCATTATGGCGGCCATCTTGGATTTTTGACGCACTGATATAGTGTGGTAAGTTTCAGCCCGCTAGCCTTAGCGATAGCGGAAATAAATAGGGCGCACTTTCCGCCCCTCCCCAGGCTGCGGTACACCCCAAATCGCCCAGGCCAGATAGGGTTAACCTAGACCAAAACATGTACTTGGTCTGTGGGCTGATTTCATTGACTCTCTATTTTACTGCAGTGCTCTTGCATTGTTTTCTGGACATTGATTGGTTACTTGGTTACATTTGGCCCCATCCTAGGCCACTGGTTGGCTACTTTCTCAGCCGACTCAATGATTGGCCTATACCAGTTTAGTTAAAATTAGAGTTCCACATTTCTGTTCAAGCATTGGCTATTAATGGCCACTTAAGCTCGTAACTTATTGCACAGAAACACACAAGACAGGGTTTTGTGTGAGATATCATTTTGGTTTTTTTTATTCGAGAACAACAATAAAAACAACAACAACGTGGCAACAACGACGTGAAAACTGAATCCCAGACCGGGGCGTGTACATTGAAATGGTTAGAACTTAAGCCCAGAACGGGGGCTTGTACAATGAAATGATCTGCGGCTCAGTCGTACACCAGTACATCTAGATCGGTAGCTTGAGGGTATTCGTCAACATCTGTACGATAGTGGGTAGCGTCCGTCCCCGGCAACGGTGGTAGAGGTAAAACAAGCAGTACTGGCCGCAGACGCTACTGCTCAGGCTTTGCAAGGCTTGATTGTTCCAAGACCACGTCTCTGTGCCTTCGTCCATGAAGGCTGTTAAATCGGGATGGAGGGGTGGCAGTCCGTACGGATCAAAGTACTCGCCCTACTGTTCTGTCAAGTACACGGCCACCCAATGTTGACCTGGTTGACCCACCGGGTCTGTGTTGAGGACGTAGGCGGCAGGATACACACGGTCTAATGGGAACACATCTCGGGCAAACACCCCTTGAAACACCGTACCTGCCCACGGATCGTTCTCCAGCACGGTGATAATCTGGTCTGTATCCATGCTAAATGGCGTAATCACACAGGACGTTACGGTTTTTATCGATTTGAATAATGTTGTCAAACTCAGCGTAGCAAATCACATTGATGGTTTTCGGTAGAGGTGTTCCGAAATGGAGTTCCAAGCGTAAGTTGCCTTTCTTGACGAGACTCAGCTGATGATCGTTGTCTAAGGTGGGTGTGAGATCGAAACAGAACAATGTATACCATTGCCCGAAAGCTTCTAGGCTAATCATATTTCCTTCGTCCTGGTTGATTTGCCCAGTCGCTGCGAAGAGGTTCAGATAGCTACGGATGTAATTGTCCATTCCGAACTTAGGTCGTAGGGGCCGTGCCGGCACCTGTTGTCCGTCCACATGCAGGGCTATGAAATTGATGTTGAACAATTTTAGGTTAAACGGATTCCTCGTGATCGCCCCATTATAGCTGACATTCTCCACACAGGCCAAAGTTAAACGCTTGGGCAAATCCCCCAGAAGTAAATTTTATTGGTTGGCAATCATATTACCTTTAGGGACAGACTTTGGTCTGTACTCGGCGGATAGGGTACTGGGCTGGTTTTTTCTCCAAGGCTCTGATGTGCCCCAACTGTACACCTTGCGTACAAACAAAATGGTCTCTTGGATGACAATGTTACACTCGAGGCCGTCATTCGGGGCCATCAAGGCAAACGCAGGCGTTGCGCGCAGTAGTCGTATTTTGACAGGTACTCCATTCAAGAGGTATCGGCCCTGCATGAATAAGTCCGCATGCTGACGTCCCATCATATCGACCGAATGTCTCTGTGCCGTGAATTCCATTCTCTCCGTTCATCCAAGGTTTTCAGGACCCGCCTCCATGTCGCCTTGGGTATCTCGGTAGAACAACGGTGCTTAGCGTCACGCCCGTAGGATAACAGTGTTTCAATGTAGGCTCGGTACGGGTACGTGTTCGTCGACGCGCTCACATGTTTATCACTGAGTGATATATCCACTTGCTGGAATAGCGAATGGAACCAGAGATTCACTGGACCCACGGGCGCATCTGCTTTGGGGTCAGACCCATCGTTATTGGTGATTTTAGCTTTCACGTACAGGTACGTATGTACGAAATCCAGGTATGTCGTATCAGCGATGGTGATAGTGAATTCAATGGGATCTGTGGCTATAATGCTGGAAAGGGCAAGATGCTCCACCCATTGACCCCCCTCGGCACTGGTCTGGGTAGGTGGCACGGTCCACGAATCAAATTCACTGTTGGTAGAAGAACACGACTCGGCGTGGATGAAAGCCATGTTTAACCCTATCTGGCCAGGGCATTTTGGGACCTGTTGTGGCCTGGGGGGAGGGAGCCGAAATGGCCCCCTAATTATTTTTCTTACCCCTTGAGCTAGGGGGCTGAAACTTACCACACTATACCCTTGGGTCAAGCTCTGCCAGAAAATATAAAAAAAAAATCCAAGATGACCACTTTGATGACGTCACAGTGACGTCATGTTCAAAAACGGCATTTTGGGTCGATTTTTCAGTCAGATTTTCCGAATTTTTTATTTATACAATTTCTCCGGATAAACTGCACGATAAATTAATAAATATTAATGTGATGTGAAATAAAATAGTTTTTGCCCGTTTTTCATCGTGGAAAAGCAGACATTTTGAAGAAATATGACAAAAACATCATTTTTCTGGGACCCCACGTGGCCGCCATCTTGAATTTTCTCATGATCCTCTGCTCGGGGGGTTATGCAAATAGGCTCAAAATGACTCCAATATGATAAACTATAAAGTCACGGAGTTTCAGCTCTCCATTTTTTGTCGTTCCGGAGATAGCGCGGAAAGTTTGGTGGGGGGGGGGGGCATTTCGTCCCCCCCCCTAGATATCCTGGGTCTTCGATGTGCGTCGTCGCTGGGTCGGTCGTCGACTGGTGCGTGGTCTCGGTGGTGCAGATCTTTTATTCCCTACGGTGCGTTGTGCTTTGGCGACCAAGACGCCCCCTGCTTCTTTAGCTCGGCGTTTCAGTGCTTCTTTGACGGGGACACCGCTGAACGCATCTCCCAGGGCTTGCACCCCACTTCGGACCGCCTGTTTGCCGACTGCTTTGACGCGTCACCATCGGAAGAAAAGTGTTGACGATGCTGCCGAGTATGTTTCCCAACCCATGCCCGCGCTGAATACGCACTCCACTAAACACGGGTAGACTACCCCCGGCGTGTTTGGTATAATGATCGACGTAACTGGATGTATTGCATTGATAAGGCACCTACATTATGCGAAGTGAACCGTTCGGACTTGACGGAATGAAGTGTCAGCACCACTTTTCCACGCTCGAATGCGATCGGTTGACCGGTATCGTCACTTATATCGATAATGATTGAGCTAATATCGGTCTGACTGACCGGTAGATAAACGATGTGCTTGCAACTGTGGGTAACTTGATCCCCGTACTTGCCTTTCACCTGGCAGACGCGTAGTAGAGGTACGTTGCTGTCTCCGACAATGTGTGCATCGACCCCGTCGGAGTAGATGTACAGACCATACAAACCACCACGCATGTCCATTGTGCTGTAGGTGGGCTCGGCAGTGAAGCCTACTTCGCTAGAACCCGCATACAGATTATCGCGCATTCCTAACAGTCGTGTTAGACCTTTGCTGAATTCTATACCCACGTTGGCAGTCAGTCTCAACTGGAACTTTTGATTGTATTCGTCAAACGACAGGAAAACGGAATCTTTGAACGGGAGGGGTTCTGTCTTGTTAGCCACCCTGCGACTGATCTTACCCTCCATGAGATCACACAACGCCTCGATCTCGCACAGACAGCGTACAAGGCCAGGGTCCTCGCCGCGTACAATGATTCGGACCAGCTCGGGTGGGGCTGTGTTCAATACACGGAGCGTCGGGGCGTGCTTCCGTACTCGTGCAGACATTATGTACAACTAATGCCGGACCCCACAACCCTACCCTTTTATTATGGGTCTACAAAGACAACATAAACAAGGAGGATGTGTTCTATATATTTTATTATTCCCAGCATCTGGGAGAAGCCACTGTGGGTGTGTTTACATTATTTTTACATGTACACGTGATGGGTCTCTCCGGGAAAGATACCGGTCACATAGTCGAAGGTGGTCGGGGGTGGTTTGCTGCAGGTCAAAGAGCATATACCCATACCGAGGAGTTGTCGCATCTTTAAAGACTCCCAATGCAAATCGCGTGCGGCCGGGGTACATCTGTCTCGCCAGGTGCAACAGTTGAGTGGTGTGGGGTTTTTTAAGACCACCAGGTAGTGGGTATTTAAGCTGATGTTCCGATGTTCTTTGTTCTGTTTTTACTAAACAGATTCTGCGCATTGCAGATGATGCTGAGCCGGCGATGATAGCTGCCTTTGGTGAAGAGTTGGGTGACCCGCGCATCCGTCTCCGCCATGAGATCATCCAGAACCACCAAGGTATCCGGTTCCAAATCGGTCAGGTTGGGTAGCCCTTCCACGAACGTGATGTTGAAAAGTGCTGTATACGCCGCCTGCCATTCACCGTAACACCACACGACGCGGGCAATGGGTGGTGTGATCATGTTGTGGGCGTAGTGGAGGAGTTTCTGGACGAAGTGTGTTTTGCTGGAACCCGTCGGTCCTGCAATGACGCAAGTGAAGGGACGTTGCCCCCGGGGGTCCATGGTTGAACGTGTATCCGCTGTCGTGGCAACGCGCTCTTGTGAATTTGGTACGAGTGAACCGGAGTCGTCGGTGCTTTAACCTCGGTCGCCGTTGTCGAGGGGCGTTCATTGCGGGTGGTCGTACTGGACACTGCAATACTTGGTGTAAGTGTTCATGTGGACTGTATACTCGGTGTGGAGCTCGATGTTAATGTGGACTGTATACTCGGTGTGGTGGTGGTGGTGGTGATGATGATTGGGATCGTTTCGATCACAGGGTTGAGTGGTGTAGAGAATGTCTGTAGACTGGTTTGACTGCCACTCACGGTTGGTGTTCTAGGCTCGTTTAGTAGAGAGATGAGGTACACGACGTCATAAAACACACCTCCGTATAAAATACCAGCCGGGTTACCAATGTCACCACAAAGCCCACTGTCTTGTGCTTTGCGCGTTTTGTGAAACGTAATATTCAGAGGCGGTCGCTGTTTGTCCATAGCACTGTGTTCATGGTCGAGCGTCGGATGCTCCCTCACGTATGCTTCACATTGATACCTCCGACGACCCAATCGAACCACTATTGGCCCACCTCGACCCCCAAATGACCCTTCCCCTGCCCTTTTCCCACAATTCCCTGTCTGCGCACGCGTAGCATGTTGAAAACAGACGACACACTAGTCCAGTCGGATGGACCCTCACAAATGCTTCACGATGACATATCATGCGATCCAATCGGACCACCAGGGGCCCCTCTCGCCCCTAAAACGTCTATTTCCATACCCTTTGTGTACTGCGCAAGCGCTGAATGACGTCAGTTCCACGTATCATCCATCCCGTCGGATGCTCCCGCACGTATGCTTCACATTGATACCTTACTCGCAAGCGCTGAATGACGTCAGTTCCACGTCTCACCCATCCCGTCGGATGCTCCCTCACGTATGCTTCACATCGATACCTCACTCGGCCCAATCGGACCTCTAGGGGCTCCTCTCGGCCACAAAACTTCTATGCTTCACATTGATACCTCCGACGACCCAATCGAACCACTATTGGCCCACCTCGACCCCCAAATGACCCTTCCCCTGCCCTTTTCCCATAATTCCCTGTCTGCGCACGCATAGCATGTTGAAAACAGACGACACACTAGTCCAGTCGGATGGACCCTCACAAATGCTTCACGATGACATATCATGCGATCCAATCGGACCACCAGGGGCCCCTCTCGCCCCTAAAACGTCTATTTCCATACCCTTTGTGTACTGCGCAAGCGCTGAATGACGTCAGTTCCACGTATCATCCATCCCGTCGGATGCTCCCGCACGTATGCTTCACATTGATACCTTACTCGATCCAATCGGACCATTAGGGTCCCACCTCGGCCCCAAAACGTCTATTTCCATACACTTTGTCTACTGCGCATGCGCAGAATGACGTCAGTTGCACGTTTCACCCATCCCATCGGATGCTACCTCACGTATGCTACACGTTGATACCCCTCTCGGCCCAATCGGACCACTAGGGGCCCGTCTCGGCCTCAAAACGTCTATTTCCATACACTTTGTCTACTGTGCATGCGCAGAATAACGTTAGTTCCACGTCACACCCACCCCGTCAGATGCTCCTCCACGTATGCTTTACATTGATACCTCACTCGACCCGATCGGACCACTAGGAGTCCCTCTCGCCGCCAAAACGTCCACCCGGCGCTATTTACTCACTACGCATGCGCACAGTGACTTTTTCAAAAAATTTCAATCAATCGCTTGGGGACCCCGGTCGTCGTGTTCTACGTGGTGAGACGTGAAGAACAAGATCCCACAACCCATACCGCAATGAGTATGAGTGAGTTTCCCAGTGGGGCCCACATAGTCCACTGAGCCAGTATGGGCCTATCCAAACCTCCCCGAACTTTTAAAGAAATTTCACCGCTTAGCTTCTAGACCCCTCCCATCGTATTCTACAGCTCGAGACGAAGAAAACAAGATCCCACAACCCATAGTATAATCCACAAGAAAAATTTGACCACCCCAATACCCCATACAGGCATTCCCCGTATAGATGGAAATATGCGAATCAGTGTAGATGACCCGAAATTTGCGCCACAGAGAGTTCGCCCAGTCAGAGTTGTCTTCCTTGCCTCGAGAAGGCAGCACGATCGATGCCGTGATGTGAAAAGGGAATCCCCAAAGCAGGCGCCGCCATTTTGTATGTTTATTCGTTTTTGCGGAGACATACCGGATAATAAACGCTCGACCCTGGGGTCGCACTGATCATAGACTCGTCATAATAACATCGTACAACACATATAGGTTATGTTTATTACTATAAGTCTTACTCCCCATGGTTTCAGGTATTCTTTTCGTGCCAATACGGATTTTGGCAAACACCACTACGGAGAAACTGAGGGTTCCCCACTGCCATTTAACATGGACAAATGAGTGACTTTTTCAAAACATTTCAACCAATCGCTTCGGGATCCCGGTCTAGCTTCTAGACACCTCCCATCGTATTCTACAGCTCGAGACGAAGAAAACAAGATCCCACAACCCATAGTAAAATCCACAAGAAAAAAATGACCACACCAATACCCCATACAGGCATTCCCTGTATATATGCAAATGTGCGAATCAGGGGAGATGACCCGGAATTTGCGCCACAGAGAGTTCGCCCAGAGTTGTCTTCCTTGCCTCTAGAGGGCATCACGACCGATGCCTTGATGTCAAAAGGGAATCCCCAAAGCAAGCGCCGTCATTTTGTACGTTTATTTTTTTGCGGAGACATACCGGACAATAAACGCTCGACCCTGGGGTCGCACTGATCATAGACTCGTCATAATAACATCGTACAACACATATAGGTTATGTTTATTACTATAAGTCTTACTTCCCATGGTTTCAGGTATTCTTTTCGTGCCAATACGGTTTTGGGGGAAGATGTATGGAGAAACTGAGGGTTCCCCACTGGTCATTTAACATGGACAAATAGATGGCAATATTGTCGGGGACTCTGTGCATTCCATGGATTCTTCGGATAAAGGGCATCTGGACCCACATTGACCTAAAAAAATGCATATTACATCTGTGACATCACTTCCGGTTCCGGTTCCGGTCACGTAACCGGAAGTGACCTCTTACCTCGGCGCTGTAATACGGTAAGGGTCTCATATTGTAAAGATGACCGGAAGTAACCTTTGACCCCGCGCAACATTATTAATACGGTAAGGGTGTTAACCCGCGCATTGGAAGGGCATTTGCTAGATAAAGGCCATCTCGATCCATATTGACCTAAAAAAAATGCATATTAACCCGTGCATTGGAAGGGCATTTGGCTAGATAAAGAGCCTCTGGGATCGCATTGACATCAAAAATTTGCATATGACCTCTGTATCGTCACTTCCGGTTCCGGTCACGTGACCGGAAGTGACCTTTGACTCCGGCGCTCAATTTTGCACATTAACCCGTGCATTGGAAGGGCATTTGGCTAGATAAAGAGCCGATGGACGTTTATTGACCTCAAAAATTTGCATATGACCTCTGTGACGTCACTTGCGGTTCCGGTCTCTACACACCGAAAGCTTCACTTCGACACCCCACACGACGCATCCGGACCACGGATGGACCATATCTACCCCAAACCTCTTTCTTCACACCCCCAAAATGCCCACTTTCGCTACTACTCGTACTGATGACGTCACCAATGACGTCACAGATGACGTGGACATACCTCAAGTCGGGGTCTACACCCCAAGGGCTACAAAAGGACACCCAACACGACGCATTCGGATCAAGGATGGTCCCTCTCTACCTCAAATACCTTCATTCACTTCCCCAAAATGCCCACTTTCGCTACTACTCGTACTGATGACGTCACCGATGACGTGGACATCCTTCAAATCGGGGTTTACAGTCCGGGGCTACAAGATGACACCTCACACTACGTATTCGGGCCAAGGATGGTCCCTCTCTACCCCAAACACACCCCCACGCACCCGCAAAATGACCACCTTACTTACTACACCCAACTGCCCATGCGCAGATTGACGCGACTTGCAATAACAAACACGACATTCTGACTCTCACGAGAGCTTCACACTGATACCCCACACGGTACATTCGGACCAATAGCGGTCCATCTCTACCCCCTTGGCCCTCCACAGTTTCGTAGTAATGGCCCCGGTCTAATTTCATAATACGATAGACTGCCCGTGTTCTGCTACATCATAATTCTTCTTGTCTTCTTAATAGCTTATATCTATAATACCATCTTATTCAGCATTATCAATGCTGCAAACGAGCACATACAGATCGATGGCTGGCTTCGTCTACACGCTGATCGGGATCATGAAGTAAATTTTGGCCTGCCTCAGTTATGCCCCTTGGGCATGCCTGAAAATTATGATTTATTTACGGGAATAAAATCTGACAAAAAACGGGCAGGTTGACCTCCACATTTTTTACCTTTTTAAGTTGAGACCGGACCAGGGAACGTGAGTAAGAAGTTTAATTGAAATCGCTCTCACAGATTTTTCTGGAAATTGAGCCGAATTTGACCATTTTTTCGACATTTTAAGGGGTTTTCTAGGAAAAATGAAGCAAGCTTGGAGGAGAATGTTCGAGATTCATTTTTCTATAACATAGCAGTGCTATACCTTAAAATAATAGTTTAATCATGCTCTTTCAGAAAATATATACATATAAGTGATTTGCGTTGAAGATTTTACGTCAATTGGTGGCCGAAAAACGGACCCATAGTCTATTCCATGCCGAATGGAAGAATCTCTGGAGTCCACCCTTTAAGGCATAATAGTGGAGTCTATGCATTATCTCAATGTAGATTCCATTACGGACCGAAGATGTGTCATTACGCCAGATTGATTACTTTTGACTGCCTAGTTACATCTGAAGCGCTATTTTCGGATCAGGTGGAAAGAAGACCAGGAGTTCGATTAAAATAATCCAAAGTGGATCCATTAGTATACTATCGAAGTTATTGCATACTGTGTTCCATACAGGAGTTATCTCCCCCTGGAATAAAATTTCGGTGGATTTTATGGCAGAACGAGGTCCTATCAGAATGCATTTGCCAGAACTGTTTTTTTTTACAAGAGAACCCATTCGCAATCCAAAAAGGATGGAACGGATGTATATTATTGAGATTTTATGAATTATTTCTCAAGCTTCAGAAGCATTTCTCATGTTTCTAGGAGAAAATTTAGTGCAAAATTACCAATAATTTGACTTGGTTACATCTCTTATTCGCATTTTCCCCGCGTTCCTGATATCATTGGAAAGCGAAAAAGCAGCCACAGCCTTTATATTGCCGAATGGATTAACCCTATCTGGCCTGGGCGATTTGGGGTGTATCGCAGCCTGGGGTGGGGCGGAAAGTGCCCCCCTATATATTTTCTCTACCAATAAGGCTAGAGCGCTGAATCTTTGGTTCAAGTATCTTTGGTTCAAGCTCTACCGGAAAATGTAAAAAAATCCAAGATGTCCGCCACGATGACGTCACAGTGACGTCATCTTCTCGGAAGCCATTTTCGGCCTTTTTGGGGTCGATTTTTCGAAATTTTCATTTTTCCGATTTTTCTCTCGAAAAAAATCAAATAAAATATAGAATAATTAGTTTTGCATGAATAAAATACTTTCAAGGCCTTTTAGGCCAGGAAAATGTGAAAAATGGAGCGAAAAGATTGAAAAACACGACTTCGCGGATACCACATGGCCGCCATTTTGAATTTACCCATGATCCTCTACCCAGGGGTATATGAAAATAGGCTCAAAATGACCGCAATAAGATAAGCTTAAAAGTCACCAAGTTTCAGCCTCCTCGGTTTTGTCGTTTCGGAGCAGCAGAGAAAAGTTTACTAGGGGGGGGCACTTTCCGCCCCCCCCCCCCAGGCCAGGTAGGGTTAAGTGCAAATGGGTTAATTTTGAGTTTGGTTCTCGAAAATCCCGCTAGAGTTGGCGAAAGTGATCAAAACAAAGAACCCCTAAAATGCCTGCTTTCTATACTACGGCCAGGCTGCGCATGCGCAGAATAACGAAAAACATTAGGGGCTCACCTAGACCCCAAAACGTCCACCCGGCGCTATTCACCCACTGCGCATGCGCACAGTGACTTTTTAAAAAAAAAATCACCGCTTAGCTTCACCACTAATTGTGCACCCCTATTGGCTGACCTATATCTGTTCTCTTATGAATACGACTATATGCAGGCGCTTTCAAAAACCGATCCATTCAAAGCCCGTTCCTTCTCATTCACCAAACGCTATATAGACGATCTTCTCGCTGTGGATAATAGCTATATAAATGGCGCAGTGAAGGATATATATCCACCTTCGCTGGATTTGAAGGAAACTACAGATAACCCTACAGGCACATCATATTTAGACCTATATCTCTATAAAAATGAAGCGGGCTTTCTCTCTCGTCGACTGTATGACAAAAGAGATGATTACAATTTCGACATCGTAACTATCCCTTTCTGGACAGTAATATTCCAGTGGGACCTGCATATGGCGTATACATATCACGCCTAGTAGCATTTGCTAGATCGTGTGTTAAATGTGACGATTTTAATCAACGTCACAAAACATTGTTGCAGAAACTTATAAAACATGGCTACACCACCAAGCGCATCCACTCAAAGTTTCTCAAATTTGACGATACATATCGCATGCTGATAGCAAAATACGAGCGTAGCGTGCAAGATCTATGGCGTTACGTTTCGTAACTTGTGTCTAATTCCGCTTAACCCGGGGCTAGGGGCCGTATGAACCCATATACTTCAAGATCCTCATGTTACTCATATGAACAGTCACAATCAAAGCGTGACTGACATACATCATCCTTTAGATGACGACTTTACAACGGATATTATGGATTAAGAATACTGATCAGCGATACGGATTTGATATTTTGGTACATCATGATGTCTTGCCGGCATCATTGAAAACAGTTTACCGCTTCTCTCTTGCAGGAAACAAGCCTATGTTTATGTATACTATGATTGTCTTTTTGAATTTGGTGCTAATACTGTTATATGGAATATGGAATAGGTCTTTGGATTATGGACGCGGATATTCTATAATGGGCGACGGCTGAATTATGAATGACGGACCAGACGCTTGTAATCTAGACCTCTCCCATCGTGTTCTACGTGATGAGACGTGAAAAAGAAGATCCCACAACCCATGCCGCAATGAGCATGTGTGGGTTTCGCAGTGGGACCAACATTGTCCACTGAGCCAGTATGGGCCTATCCAGACCTCCGTGAACTTTTCAAAAAATTTCACCGCTTAGCTTCTAGACGCCCCCCCCCATCGTGTTCTACAGCTCGAGACGAAGAAAACAAGATCCCACAACCCATAGTAAAATGCACAAGAAAAAAATGACCACCCGTATTTTTACAGGCATTCCCGTATGGACGCAAATGTGTGAATCAGGAGAGATGACCCGGAATTTGCCATGCAGAGGGTTCGCCCTGTCAGGGTTGTCTTCCTTGCCTCTAGAGGGCAGCACGATCGATGTCGTGATGTCAAAAGGGGAACCCCACAGCAAGAGGAGCCGCCATTTTGTATGTTTTTTTTGCGGAGATATACTGGACAATAAACGCTCGACCCTGGGGTCGCACGGATGCTAGGCTGGACATAATAACATCGTCCAACACCTATAGATTAGCTTTATTACTATAAATCTTCCTTCCCTTGGATTCATGTATTTTTGAGGGTTCCCCACTGGCCATTTAACATGGAAAAATAGGTGGCAATATTGTCGGGGACCCTGTGCATTCCATTGATGCTTCGGAAGGGCAGATGAAGGCTATATATTGTCCCGGACAGGGCCGGACATTGCCTGAGATGACCGGACATTGCCGGAGATGACCGGAGATTGCCGAACGTTCTCCCCCGCGTATTTGAAGTCTCGGGACTACTTTCTCTTCGCGGAAGTGACCTTTGATCTGGCGCTGCAACTTTCAGTCACGTGACCGGAAGCCGGGGTCAAAGGTCACTTCAGGTCACGTTATCGAAACCGGAAGTGACGTCCCAGATGTCATATGCAAATTTTTTAGGTCAATACGGTTCCATCGGCTCTTTATCTACTACTCATGGACAACCCCGTCAACTTGCTAATGGAAATTTGTTATTGGCTACAAATATAATGTTTCCAACAAAGTCTGAAATTGTCTAATTTTGCAATGTGTTTTTATCAAACATGTCGCCTTGACCATGGAATAAAACAGCATAAGGAGAAAAACCTTTCTAACTTGATCACTTGTCCAATTGGGATGGTCATAACCCTAAATACGAATTAAAATTTTAAAATGCAGATTAAAAACCGCGCTCATGGCTAGCAACCAAAACCCTAATATAGGATTTTGTCTGCACCCCCTATGAGTAAACGTTTGAGGTTCCTATGGTCCATATTCGTCCTGGAAATCCATGTTTGCCACTTAATCTCATGGTCAGACATGCTATATGGAGCTTAATAGAAGTATCTCTGATAAAAAAGTACGTTTTTTATATTTATATTTTAATCAAGGACTATCCTAAAATTACAACCATTGTTAATCCCTTTTTCATATGAAATATTTGTTTATAGATAAAACCGTGATTAACAAGGTTGATATAATCTCAATTAGAGGACAGATTAATCTAAAGCTGTGTGTGATATCTTGTATTCGTATAAACTTGTTTCCAGGACATTATTTTCAGGTAAAACCGCTATTAATTAGGATGGTATCAACAGAAAAAAGATAGAACGAAATATAGACCATGAGCCAATAGTCGAAACTCCACCTCCCCACCCTAACCTCGGGGATTTTGAATACCCCAAGCCCTTCTCTTGTTCACTTTGTTAGTAAAACTCAGTGGATAATTTTTAGCTCAACGTACTTGTTTTAAACCGAGCAGTTTCACATCTTAGCCTTCAATCTCCCACCTTTAATCTATATGCATATAGTTTCAGGTTAAAATATAATGGTTAAATTTAAAATAGCGCTCAAATGGGGTGAACCTAACAGATCGCCCATTTTTTGAGGTTGGTTGTATAATTCAAGACATTATTCTTAGCTCAATGCGCAAATTTGATAATACCAAGGATCTCACATCAAAAACAATTTACGCCTATTTGTAGTCTGTTTGCTTAATCTTCAGCTTAAACTGTGATGGTTAAATTCAATATGGTACTCTTAAGGGGTCTTCCAAACTGAATCTCATATTTTCAGGTTGCTCGTGTAATTAAAGGTAACATTTTTTGCTCAGTGTGTCCATTTGTTAAAACGGAAGAATCTCACACCAAATACTAGCACTTTACGCCTATTTTCAATTAATTTGTAAATCATTGTAAAGCATACGTAGAGGAGCATCCGACTGGATGGGTGTGACGTGGAACTGACGTCATTCTGCGCATGCGCAGTAGACAAAGTGTATGGAAATAGACGTTTTGGGGCCGAGAGGGGCCCCTAGTGGTCCTAGTGATCACGTGACCGGAAGTGACCTTTGAAAAGCTGATTTGGAGGACCATTGAGCTTTGACCTCTGAGTGCACTCTATCCCATGATGCATCACTTCCGGTCACGTGACCGGAAGTGGCCTTTGACCACGTGACCAGAAGTGACCTTTGACTCCTGCGCTGCTCGGAAGTGACGCCATCGTACGCATACGCACACACACGCACACACACATCGACAGAACGTACACGTACATGACATGTTGATCAGTCGACCAATACATATGGACTGATAAGGGACAAGTGTTCATTCCTATATGTACAGACACCACCACCACCACCGAGCGTTGACGCCCGTCAACGCCCGGTGGCGGTGGTAGCTCCCGTGGGGCGAAGCTTGAAGCTCTTGGAGCTCAGAGCTCGGAAGTGACGTCACCGTACGCATGCGCACGCATCTGTGGTGCACCCTGTACCCTATAGCCCCTAGGGCATAGGGTGCACCACAGATGCGTGCGCATGCGTACAATGACGTCACTTCCGAGCTCTGAGCTCCAAGAGCTTCGAGCTCCGCCCCACGGGAGCTACCACCACCACCGGGCGTTGACGGGCGTCAACGCTTGGTGGTGGTGGTGGTGGTGAGTCACGTGGCCCAGAAGTGACCCCTGTGCACCATTATTAATATCCGCTATTGTAAAAGGGGATCTGGACCTTCATTGACCTACTTCCGATAGCGGGCGCCACCAGTCGCAGGGGTCAAAGGCCACTTTCGGTCACGTGACCGGAACCGGAAGTGACGTCACAAGACTGGTGGCGCCCCCTGTCGGAAGTAGGTCATTGAGGATCCAGATCAGTTTTATATACTACTTGTGAAGCACTATTCTTAGCTCATTGTGCGGATTCTTAGTACTGAAGGGTCTCACATCATAGCCCACTACCTTACATTCATGTTCAATGTATTTCCTTCGTCTTCAGTTTAAAACAAGATAGCGAACTTCAAAATGGCGGCCATACGATGTCCACTGAATATCGTGGCCATATTCGTAGATCATTTTGCGGATATTTAGAACTGAGAGGTTTCACAACATAGCATGTCATCTTAGATAGTGTAGGCTAAGGTTATCTCTCACTGAAATTAACCAGGTTGTTTGTTCAATTCAAGGCAACTTTATGACCACGACACACGCACGAAAACATAAGACTTCAGTACACCGTAACTAAAAGCAGATATTTTTCAGAAATATCATTTTAGGCTTGTCTCAAGCTTATTCGCATGATCCTGGTCCTGTACTCAGTGAATAATAGCTATAATTATGTTGTCCTGCATGAAATGCATTTGGATTAAATTCTTACCGTTTTCTTCATATTAATTTGGCGTATGTGTTCATGAATTTAAAGTACTCATTTGTAGAATCCAATTTTAAAAGGCAGTCTTGAGGAGAGAAATACATTAAAACAAATGTATCGAACAAAAGTAATATGTATTGATTTTGTGTGACGTAATCAATATTAGAGCCAAATGAAAACTACACAGTATTTGGATGAACGTGTCTTCTACGAACAATTTGCTACCGATACTGTGTATGCATATATAAATTATCCTGCCATAGAAAAGTGTACATAAATGAATGACAAATGATGAATAAGCCTGTCTCACATGACACAGCATGGTCTTGGTCTTCTAGGTCTAGCTTTCAACAGGTTAAATAGGACCACACTGGAATAAGCTATTAGGCCAAAAATTTTCATATCCTCAATTTGTTTTATTTTAGTGTCATGGTGCCAATTCTGCTAGAGGGAGTGGCAAAAAAATAAATAAAATGAATTAGTTGTGACGTCATCAGTTTCTGAGCCAATGAACGCTTACCATTAGCTAGATGACAGGGTTGTCCACCCACAATATTTTTACTACGTATATATAGAAACCATTCCTGTCCAAAAACTTCTTGCAGTACGACTTTCGATTTTTTCATCAAATTGAGGTCTTGGCGCCCTGGGTACAGAAAGAATACGAAAGAGGAAAGCTGATGCGCTCATGACGATGGGATTATGTGACACGGCTTATTCGCGGCCAATGAGTACTGCACTGATCTGAGTGCTGTATTCTAAATGGTAAGGACGCGAAGAAGCTTAACAGTGGGTTAAAATATACAAAACAAACGGCGTGTTTGACTATATATCCCGATATTATATGCGACAACATATCCATGTGTTGACAAATTCAAACCGTTCCAGATGCATAGCACTACCAGTGGTTTGATACTTCGTGTAAAGGTCTGTATATTCAGGCCTTTCGTTAACTGAAAAGCCCATTGTTGTCTCAGACTTCGCTTTGTTGGCATTGTGTCAGGTTCCTTATCAGGGACAGTGAATTGTTCAAGTGCAGACCTCTCTCTATGTACTATCGGTTTTCAAGTCTAAGAAATAATGTTCGTGACGAATAGTAATATGATTGGAATTTATATTGTATTCCGACACAAGTTAGCAAACACCACTAACCATCAAAAGCACGGCACACCTATGAGATCAACGGGTTTGTATAATATGGGGTACACTGACTGGTGTATGAGCAATCCTAAAGTAGAAGTAGTGTTATATTGCGAGAATTGAGACGCGAGATCAGGGAGGAGGGGAGGGAGAAGGAGCAAGAGGACGATGACGAATGGGGCATCATCCCTAATCATGGTTCGTTTGAAAAATTCGACCCACCCATGACAGAAGACGAACTCATCAGAACTAAGGTCAGTCGTTTATCAATAGACTTTCCGAACAGTTTTCTTGATCTCATGACCTTTCCGAATATGCTCAAATTTGAATTTTTTTTACAAGCCATCAATATGTCGTATATTCCATCCCCTTTGAACTCAAGTTATGAGTAGCCGTCATTGTTTTGACTGGAGAAATGCCTACGTGTCTTTTCAGCGAGCACATCAAAGAGACCGTTTTACAGCGTATTCCCACTATAGAGTCGGTTTGTCTGCAAACCCGACGAAGCATGCTATAACGCAGCCCGTTCATTGGCTGTTACTTTAAATGGTTTGTTCTAGTAATAACTGTATTGTCCCAATCGGAGTGCAAAAGCTGGTACGGAGTATACAAACCTGCATCACGGAGGATGGAATGTGAAGGAGGAGCAAGAGGAGGAGTTGCCATTCTGGTTCGAGGATGATGATCCGGGCGCAGGGAGTGAGAAATGTGACCAGTTTTATATGAACGACCGTCATGTAATTTGTGAAGAATCGTCAGCCACGTTTGATCGCGTGAATGTTTGTAAAGAATCGTCACAATATTTGATCACGTGACAGTTGGTCAATAGAGAGAAGGATTTAGCACAAACGGCCCATTCCAATCGCCATGCTCGATCGAACGAATCTTCATGTATGTACATAGATGCTATTTGAAGGACGAGTAATTCGATTTCGAATGGGGGACTACGACAAGCACGCACAAGTTTGCCATACCATATCCATAATTGGAGCATAAAAGGATAGTTCTGCGTCAGTTCTGGGGATTCGAAGGATTGGTGGGATTTCGCATACGTCACTTCGGGTTATGGCGTCACTTCCGCGTGTGACATCATTTCCAGTGATGAAGTCACGTCCGGTGGTGACGTAAATTTCGACGATGATGTTATTTCTGGCGATGACGTCGCCAAGCGCATGCACCTGATGAGGATATTACATAACTTAGACGGCGGGGAGAATGGAAGGTGATGCATGGATTAATGAATGAATAGGGGTGATGAGTTGAGACAATGGGTTGGACATAGATCGATACTATTGCATATTCGAGAACAACGGTGTATTATATCGGTACTGATGACGTAATACGATGGCGAACTATGGACAATTGTTCGTAATGACTCGTTCAGCGATGGATGTGCTCGGAGGGGAATGGAACATCACGATGAGTATAATGTTGGAACAATTGAGGCACAAATATTGCGACGAACAAACGGATCAGTAACTATACCTTACTATATTGACCATTGTATTATTAAAGGCGTATTGCTTAAGTCAATGTTCCTGTATTAAATAGTTTAATTAAATTTCCTACTATACGCGCATTGTGTCTATGCTTACCGGGAAAAGCCCGTCAATTGTACAGTGAACCGATAATCACCCATTACATTTCCTATGTTTGGTAATAAGACCGTCCGAAGTGTATTTCCTTTTTACCCGAGTAACGATTATCTCTCGAATTATATTCATTACTTCTACACCTACACCATTGACGTCCGATGCAGCAGATGTTCATTGTATTGATAAGTATACAGGTGATTGACGCCATTGCTCAATTACTACACTCTCACGCCCATGACAACGATAATCATCCCCATGCACCGCGCAATGCATTTTGTTGATAACCATGCCCATCGCATCGATTTATAGTACCTCGCGGAGCGATAATTACCCCTATTGTCCACTCTATACAACTCAGGGCATGATGTTTAAGAGGCAGCTATTACCATCGTGTTGGTCACTAAGGCACTCGCATCGATTTACAGTACCACTATGCAGACGGCATACGGTATGCATTGTTAATAATTACTCGCAGTACAATGGATATTGTATCGTGTGCTGAGTGTAACCATAAGTTCAACAGGTACCACGATATGATCAGACATCGGAAGAATATTCATGGGTACGAAGACGCCGCCGAGGTCTCTAATGTAGAAAGTGAGAGTGTGCGCGTTGATACGGATACTGAAAGCTCGTTCTCGGAAGATGGCAGTGAATTTATCTCGCTCTCTGTCGCGGACAGCATTAGCTCATCACAGAAAGGCGACAGCATTATGCCATCACAGAAAAGCAAAGGTTTCAGTTGGAGCGATATGCAAGAGGTGGGGAAAAATGACGACATCTGGTGACTAAAAAGCAACCATGTGACACTACAGGAAAGCACCCCTCGGCACCTAACATTCATACACGAGAATACGGTGGATTCTCGGATGTAGTCTTATTAAGTAGTATCACAGCCGCGCTTTTATTGCAGCTGTTCATGGGGAGACTATGAAGTATCCACACGGACCCTAACCCGGGCTTAAGCAGAATTAGATACGCTAGCTCGGGAGCTGTGATAACAGATCAGCCCAAATAACTCATCTGATGTTAATGGGTGAGCATCGTGGACGTCCGATGCAGTAAACGCCTCAACAGGGGGTAAGCCTGGTAAATGTAAGAATACCCAGAAAAACTAACCTGTAATGTCCCAGACACGGACGGCAGCGAGCCGTCATTTTGGGACCGCATTAGGCTATTGATACACACGCCGCTCATATCCAGTCAGATGGACAGGACGAAGAGACCCTACAGAACACGTATATCAGCATGCAACCCTAAATCGTAAAATCGGCCATGGCTCTGTATGAAAAGTATATCATGATTCGTCTTGAACTGAGAAGAGATCCTAAGCAGAGGGCCATCATGAAAACCAACAGGTACTTACAAGATGATATGGGATTACCGCTCAGGGAGGCCCTTAAGAAATGCTGTGAAGATGCGAAAACAGCTGTTCAAGGACATTTTGCCCTCGGAGTATCCCGGACTGGCGTTATTACATGCGCAGAAAATGTAGTAGGAAATTCAATTAGATTATTTAATACAATATATAAGTTATGGTTATTAATCCGTTTATTCGTCGCAATATTTTGCCTCATTTATTCCATCCTTTTACCCACCATGATGTTTCATTGCCCTCGGAGTACATCTGCCGCTGGACGAGTCATTACGAACAACAGTCAATTGTACACCACCGTATTACGTCATCAGTACCGATACACTACACCATTGCCCTCGAATATGCAATAGTATTGATCTTTGTCCTACCCATTATATCAATTCATCACCCCTATCCATCCATCCATCACCTTCCATTGTCCCCACCTTCGAAGTTACGTAATATCCTTTGTCTATAAATATTATAGTCGGAAGTGACGTCATCAGGTGCATGCGCTTGGTGACATGATCGCCGAAAGTAACATCACTGGGCAAAGTGTGGCATTGCCGGAAGTGAGGTCGTCACCGAAAGTGATGTCAAACGCGAAGGTGACGTCATCGCCGGAAGTCACGGCTTTATTTTTGCAGAGACTTAAACATTTGTATACACATATCACGAATCGTTAAACTCTTGGTGTGTGCTTTAGAATAGGTTAACCGGAAGATTATGCTGTGAAGTCATGTGACTCTGTCAGTATGTCGGTACCTCTTCCCACTTCCCTTATATGTGTTGTAATTTTTACCTGTATATGGCGAGATTCTGCTGGTGGACGTTTCGTCCCCGAGGCCCGCCCCCTGTACAGATCTTTTGGTCTTTGATATATGTTGGCATTTTTGGAAAGTGGATGCTGGGTCGACATCTGGCCTTACAGACTAGTCTTTTGTGTTAAATGCCGTCATTTTCATCTGACGACTATACAGCTCACCAATCCCCAGTGTACGAGTTGTCACAGCGAAACAGCTCACCATTTACCAATATACGAGTTGTTAGAGCATTTCCATCATAGCTTTCTAGATTTGTATCTAATACCGCTTATGCCGGTGCTAGGGGCCGTGTGGTCATACCATCCAAGTTGCCACATCAACAGATACAATAAAAGCGTACCTGAGAAACAACACATATCACGAATCGTTAAATTCTTGGTGTGTGCTTTAGAATAGGTTAACCGGAAGACTATACTGTGAAGTCATGTGGCTCTGTCAGTATGTCGGCACCTCTCCCCACTTCCCTTATATGTGTTGTAATTAGGTCTAAATATTATGTGCCTGTAGGCATATCTGTAGTTTCCTGTAAATCTCGTGAAGGTGGATATATACATGTATCCTTCACTGCGTCATTTATATAGCGATTATCCACAGCGAGAAGATCGTCTATATAGCGTTTGGTGAATGAGAAGGAACGGGCTTTGAATGGATCGGTTTTTGAAATCTCCTGCATATAGTCGTATTCATAAGAGAACAGATATAGGTCAGCCAACATGGGTGCACAATTAGTACCCATTGGAATACCTATATGCTGTTGATATATTGTGTTGCCAAATTTCACACACATACTTTTAATGAGAAATTCAAGCAACTCTATAAACAAAAAAACATCCAATGAATGATATCTCGTGTATGTAGTAGAAAGAATGCTTTATGGCTTCCGACATTAATATGTCTACGATCAGTTTTCTTGAACACAGACATTATTAATGAACTCAGACGGTCAATAAGGTCTTGATGAAGGATTGTTGTGTAGAGAGTCGATAAATCCTATGTGGATACATGTCTGTACGGCATGTGACCTTTAGCATCAAGTTCTCCTGTAAGACATTTTAAGTTTTTCAATATCGACATATATTCAACGCCAGAGATTTTAGAAATAGTGCCACAATACCTTTCCCAAAATGCTTTTACCTCCTGAAGGCCCTCGTCAACAGGATTGAAAGAAGCTTAGTTGTGCAGCTTTTAGAACCAGCTATGAATCTTTGTATGGTGATTTATGCATTTTGAGAGTCCAGTATACCTTTGGTATGTCCTTATGTTAGGTTGGAAGTCAAATACCTCTTTCCCTGAGAAACGTTCTTTGATCGTTAAATAAATCTTCCAGAGTAAATGCAGTCTGGGAGAAAGTAGCCGCATTTGATGATGATATATTTACACTCAGTTCTTTACCAGCACCTGGTAATAGTAATATTTATATCACTCACTGCATCAAGGTCACCAGTCACACGTCTGCATGGTGTTTAGCTCCACGACTCACAAACACAACTATAGCCTCCAGTCGTGTATAGGTTCCAGTCAAACTCCTTGACAGCAACGAGGTTCTGTGAACTTGAAACAGTTTGGTACAGCGCTGCGTACCTCTGGATCATTCAAGATTCCAGGTAATCAATTATGTAGGAAGACGTGTTCGAGTTGACCAAGGTCATTGATGTTATATGAAGTAATAACAGGCGGTCTGCGGAAGCTTCGATTAAAACCCATGCCCAGTGAAATTGACGATTGATAAACCGCACAAACAACTATGACCATACACGGCATTATCGACGATTGTGCCAGTGAACACGAGTACATTATGATGTCTCACTATCATTCTTGTCCCGCGAGACTCCTTAGTAGGAGAAGAGGCTCTAGGAGAAATGAGAGCCATCCCCCTCCCCCAATTTTGGGAGGTGATAGGCGCGTATAATTTCTGCGTGTGATCTTCCGGCCAGTCACCATTAACACTTTCCATCAAACGACGGCGCTAAGATGCACAGATTAGTCTCTCGGTAAGCTACCCGACGTACATGACATCTACTGAGGTATATCTGTGTGTAAAAACGCGAGAAAGTAGTGAACTATTTCTTCACAGCCAACTGGAACGAAGTAATAGGAGTTGTCTCCAAATGGCAAAACAGCTTATAATTATTTGAATTTCTGGATTAATTTTGAATAGATTTTTGGCTGAATTCCTCCATTGTTGTTATATTTAGTAAGGTTCATCAACTGATTGCAAAAATTTGTTCAATAATCCCTTCAACAAATTTACACAGTTGCTGTCAATATTGTTCGATCCCCACTGATAAAACCACGCTTTATCGTCATAGGTATATAAGGCGATCAAGATGCCTACATTGGTAACGTAACTACACCGTTAAAGTGTTTCAGACTTTGAATTGAATGTTGACTATTAATAAAGACGGAAAAAAGTTCCTTGGTGCGGTGATGCAAGAGGGAGCCTCGCAGTCAAAATAGTAACAGGACTCCCATGTGAGACTCGTGATCGCACTATCACAAAATCATGACTCTCTATTGAGAATGGTCTACCTTTGTTATTTAACCTCGGTATACGAAACAAGAGTACTGGAGTCTTATATGAAGGGAATTACAAAGCTATTTCAAGCGTGATATATTACGGATTAATTTTCAGTTTGTTATAGACGCTGCGAAAAGGAAAAGGACCTTTAGATGGGTAAATGGCCCCAGGTCAGGTGCAATACAGAGTACCAAAATAAAATACTTCCACTACAAGAAATTGTTCAATTGGCGTGAAGTACAATATTATACTGTATACTCAGAAAAAATTTCAAGGCACTGGGTCTCGTCATTCTCGAGTAACAGGGCTGTGAAGTAGTGCATTCGTGCAAAATAGTTGATTCTAAGGTGAAAACAATTCCTATTGTTCTCTGTAAACGCATGAAGATAAACGATAACCAGAACCAGATTTGGTCTACGACTACATATTGGAACAGAGAATATGCTGTATCAAGCTGGTTCTGGTTATCGTTTATCTTCATATCTTTATAAAACAAATATGAGGTGTTATTGCCTCAAAATTGGCGATTTTGCACGAATGCACTACTTCACGGTCCTGTTATTCGAGAATGATGAGACTCAGTGCCTTGAAACTTTTCTGAGTATACAATATAATATTGTACTTCATGCCAAAATGAACAATCTCTTGTATATGCAATATTTTATTTTTGGCACTTCTATTGCACCTGTTCTGGGGCCATTTACCCATCTAAACATACATGGTCCTTTATGCAGAGTTAACTATTGATTTTTGACAAGCTCATAAGCAGACGTCTAAAAATGAACAGACTTTGGGATATGACCTTATTGAGGTTCGATGTCCCAGAAAAGTAATATTGTTTAGATTGTCAAATCACCGTTTACATCCCAAAGGGCTCAGAATTTCGTGGAACATTTTCCCACAACCGATGGTAATCAATCATACTTAAAGTTCCTGTTGAGGTTCCAGGATCTCTAACAGGCTTCCAAAATTCGAAAATGTTTTGTCGCCTAATATAAAATTTCATAATCACACTATAGGAAAAAATTTAGCTTCTAAAATGAGTCTGAAGATACCCACTTAAGACTGGATTAGTGGACGAGCAATACAAGTGAACCACGCATGTTTATCTAACACAAGGTGATCAGTTGAACAAGTAATTAACTTTCTTCAAAATAATGTGGAAAATTACGTAAGATTTAGACTGTGTTAAAAGTCATTTAACTTGGTTGAAAAAACTATATATTTTCCCGATTTTGGGCTAGTTAACCACTCAGCTGACAGAACTAGCACTTCCGTGTTATCTTCTAATACCATAGGCTAGCCTCCCATTAACTACTTTTCTCTATTTCATGTGCAGACATCTCTTCACAATATGAGGAAGTGGTAAGATTCAGGCTTTACCCATCCAGTTCTTATAGCCATATAGACTTGGATTGTATCATAAGTTCATAAAATTAGAAGTGACCAACGATCGCTTAGTCTAGGTAGACTGCAATGGCCACCGTCAGCCTTCCTACAACGCTTCATGTGACGTAAGATATAAAATCTGCGCAATAAAATCTCCAAAATTTCCACTTTGCGTCGATTGCTTTGCAGTCGTTATTAGTCGGCAATTGTCGGCAGCTGGTTTACCTAACTTTGAACTGAGGAATCATGGGAATCATCTAGTGCAGGCAGTCTGGCCGTACGCTACGATACGGTGACCCAGAAAGCCGTCTATGCTGACAATGGAATCAACATTTATTTCGTTAGATCCAAATTTCTCCAAGTAGGAGAAGAGGCTCTAGGAGAAATGAGAGCCATCCCCCTCCCCCAATTTTGGGAGGTGATAGGCGCGTATAATTTCTGCGTGTGATCTTCCGGCCAGTCACCATTAACACTTTCCATCAAACGACGGCGCTAAGATGCACAGATTAGTCTCTCGGTAAGCTACCCGACGTACATGACATCTACTGAGGTATATCTGTGTGTAAAAACGCGAGAAAGTAGTGAACTATTTCTTCACAGCCAACTGGAACGAAGTAATAGGAGTTGTCTCCAAATGGCAAAACAGCTTATAATTATTTGAATTTCTGGGTTAATTTTGAATAGATTTTTGGCTGAATTCCGCCATTGTTGTTATATTTAGTAAGGTTCATCAACTGATTGCAAAAATTTGTTCAATAATCCCTTCAACAAATTTACACAGTTGCTGTCAATATTGTTCGATCCCCACTGATAAAACCACGCTTTATCGCCATAGGTATATAAGGCGATCAAGATGCCTACATTGGTAACGTAACTACACCGTTAAAGTGTTTCAGACTTTGAATTGAATGTTGACTATTAATAAAGACGGGAAAAAGTTTCTTGGTGCGGTGATGCAAGAGGGAGCCTCGCAGTCAAAATAGTAACAGGACTCCCATTTATGTGAGACTCGTGATCGCACTATCACAAAAGCATGACTCTCTATTGAGAATGGTCTACCTTTGTTATTTAACCTCGGTATACGAAACAAGAGTACTGGAGTCTTATATGAAGGGAATTACAAAGCTAATTTTCAGTTTGTTATAGACGCTGCGAAAAGGAAAAGGACCTTTAGATGGGTAAATGGCCCCAGGTCAGGTGCAATACAGAGTACCAAAATAAAATACTTCCACTACAAGAAATTGTGCAATTGGCGTGAAGTACAATATTATACTGTATACTCAGAAAATTTTTCAAGGCACTGGGTCTCGTCATTCTCGAGTAACAGGGCTGTGAAGTAGTGCATTCGTGCAAAATAGTTGATTCTAAGGTGAAAACAATTCCTATTGTTCTCTGTAAACGCATGAAGATAAACGATAACCAGAACCAGATTTGGTCTACGACTACATATTGGAACAGAGAATATGCTGTATCAAGCTGGTTCTGGTTATCGTTTATCTTCATATCTTTATAAAACAAATATGAGGTGTTATTGCCTCAAAATTGGCGATTTTGCACGAATGCACTACTTCACGGTCCTGTTATTCGAGAATGATGAGACTCAGTGCCTTGAAACTTTTCTGAGTATACAATATAATATTGTACTTCATGCCAAAATGAACAATCTCTTGTATATGCAATATTTTATTTTTGGCACTTCTATTGCACCTGTTCTGGGGCCATTTACCCATCTAAACATACATGGTCCTTTATGCAGAGTTAACTATTGATTTTTGACAAGCTCATAAGCAGACGTCTAAAAATGAACAGACTTTGGGATATGACCTTATTGAGGTTCGATGTCCCAGAAAAGTAATATTGTTTAGATTGTCAAATCACCGTTTACATCCCAAAGGGCTCAGAATTTCGTGGAACATTTTCCCACAACCGATGGTAATCAATCATACTTAAAGTTCCTGTTGAGGTTCCAGGATCTCTAACAGGCTTCCAAAATTCGAAAATGTTTTGTCGCCTAATATAAAATTTCATAATCACACTATAGGAAAAAATTTAGCTTCTAAAATGAGTCTGAAGATACCCACTTAAGACTGGATTAGTGGACGAGCAATACAAGTGAACCACGCATGTTTATCTAACACAAGGTGATCAGTTAAACAAGTAATTAACTTTCTTCAAAATAATGTGGAAAATTACGTAAGATTTAGACTGTGTTAAAAGTCATTTAACTTGGTTGAAAAAACTATATATTTTGCCGATTTTGGGCTAGTTAACCACTCAGCTGACAGAACTAATCTGTGCAGCTTAGCGCCGTTATTTGATGAAAACAGTTACTGGTGACTGGCCGGACGATCACACGCAGAAATCATACGAGCTTACTCAGCCCATTTTGGTGGGATGTTTTCCATTTTTTCTCGTAGTAGGAAGTCTCACGAGACTAGAATGGTTTCATTGGTAGCATCTACTGAGGCATTGCCGATCTTAACCCATGTGATTGTCCACAGAGATTTCCATTTCCGGTGGCGCGTGCACAGTCGACTCACAATGAAATACCATATACTTTATTAACTTAGGATATTTAGTTGTACAGTTCTACAAGTGTCTGAAGTTTAGAGTAATATATCCATGTCTTATCTGATTTTTTATTTTGTATATATATATATCCTCTTTTTTCTATACTTTGGTGTTTTGACTCAATCGTTTTTATTATCTTTTTAAAATTATGCGGAATTTTAACAATAATTGAAATGAAATGTAGCCATTCTAAATTGCGTTATATCCATATATGTCAAAACTCACTCCGATAAATGTATACGCATTTCCAGTGAGTTACAGCACAGAGTGATCAGCAGGCAAATCCATCTAGCCGCCACCCTAACAGCATTGCGTGTGTCCACTATGCGGTAAGTTCTACTATACGAATCAATAATTGCAATGAAACGTTAAAAAATGCTATTACAATTGTATAAATCATATTATTATTATTATTATTATATAAATCAATCATTGGAATGGAATGATTATGTCAACAATTAATCAAGATAATCACTATGAATCTATTAACTATCGAACGTATTCGGAAGTGATGAAATTGGCAGTTAGGCATATAGGAGTATTGTCCCCTGTTAGGCTTTGTCAACTAGAGTTATCCCCTCCTCATACGTACATTTACTACAACTTATGCAATTAAATAATACAGGTTCTATCACCGAACAACGTGTAATGTAATCGACTTCTGTGCGGTTATTTCAAGGGCAGAATCATTATTAATCAATTACAATTTATCCAAGATCATCCAAAGCAAGTATTCATGTATCGAATATCATAATTCTATTTGATACCTTGGGCTACCTCATGAGTTTATATTTCCCATGTTATATGTATGCAGAACAGAGATAAGATGAGTTACAGACAAGCACCTAAAAGTGGTGTGGACCCCTCAGCCTATTGGCTTTCTGCTCAAATGATGTATGTACCGTATATATAAGAGATTGACATTGTGACAGGCCCTCTAATCAAAAAGGTTCGCATAAAATGGTTTTACGAGAGCGCTGCGGTGGGATTACTAAATGTATGAAAGTGTAGCTTGATCAGCGGCATGGGAAGAAAATACAGATGAACAAGTGTGATAACAGGTTCTTGACATAGAAACGCATTGATTTAACGGTTATGTACACATTTAATTGTTTTGTACTGGATTTCAACAGAAATCTGCAATCGGTCACACCACATTTACATCATTCATGTTGGGAGCCTTCATACAAATGAAATAATTCACATGCTTCTCTGGATAGCAATCCAGATGACCTTGTTATAGGAAAAGTAAGATTCGTGAATTCCGCACTGGATGTTTGTGGGACAACAGTTGGTATAAATCTGGTCAATAGTTGTGTTAAGGTCAGTAGTTGGTTTCTGGATGAAGTGATACAGGCCATATCAACTGTGTTTCCTTGGGGAGCTTAGTCAATGTTAATGTCTCCAAGGACTAGCATTTTCGAACAGGAGAGCTGCTAAAGTGTTTCGGGAGATTGCGTGTAAGAGGAGTTCCAGAGAGGTGTATGGTGGCTTGTACAGTGCTTCTATAACGGTGTTACTTGATGATTCCTGAATTGAAGTCTGAGAGAGAATCAGTTCAACACCATTGCTGTTTGAAACCACTGACGAAACAGGCTTGTTGAGCTTGGAATACACAGCCGTTCCATGAAATGGCCGATTGTAGCTATCAGACTTACCATCGTTCCTAAACTGTTCAAAGGCATGGATAGATGAAGATTGCTTTGGATCAGATATGGTGAAACGAGTCTCAGCACAGTAGAAGACGTCAGCATCCCGCAGATCATAATCATGTAGTAACTGTGCATTGATTAATCCAACTTTCAAGTCCGCTTCAGTATCGTATACATGTGTTAGGGTAGCCTGTGAGAGATTGTCTCTCAGACGAGACATTTCACCTCTGACTTTGCTGGAAACATTTATCTAGGTTGGATCAAAATTCCTGTTTAAATGTGCAGGTTTTGCAACTTGGCTCAAGGTTACATACTTTATATGCATCTGGGATTGTTCAGTGAAGTCGACGACAAGGTGAGCTAGAGTATCGCCTTGCAAACGGAGAACTGTCTTAGCAGAGCATGGTCGGAGAGGAAATTGGGTATGAATGACCTGCTCTTTTCGGCGAGGAACCATAGACCCCAGAACAGCATCAACTGAATTAATTTCTTGTTTATTTACTTGAGCACTTTCTCTTGTGATGATTACTGGTTCTTGTTTCATATGCTCTTGTTTCCTGTACTACTTCAATATCTGATTGTTATTTAATGGAGTTTATCATCATCTCTTTGTATACAAGAGTTAACGAACCATCTGAAATACTAGGTTGTACTGAATTAAGGTGGTACCCTTCTTACGACTTATTCATATCACATGACTGAATCGAATGAATTAAATTTTCCTATCTCCTGAAAAGTCCATGATGCGAAGTAGACAAGTTGTTTTTAAATATATATTAGCACTCCCATTTGAATATATCGCTAGAGGATCTTACTTCCAGCAGTCTAATGCTACATGTGTGACCCAATCTTCTGAATATATAATAGTAGCACGTGGTTCACTAAGCCTATGCACTTGGAGTCTCCCCACTTGTCGGTGAGGGGGAAGAGGAATACCACCCCCATATTCTCCACGTCTTTAGTTCAAATAGTCGTACATGTACCTAAGTCTATCCCGTGTTGTGGATCAAGATGAACCCGCGCTGCCTGCTAGGCGGTGACATCAAATGATATTCCTCCACAGTGGAGTGTATTCGGCAAAACTATAAAAAAAAACCCGTCTTCAATATCCCATTTAATCAAAGTTGAAACCATATCATGATTGATGGACGTTCACGATATTACAATAAGGTAAGATCTTACAGCGTTATATACGATTGGGAGTGGGCATTAATAAAATATTAAGTTATTGAGATTGGTCAACCGAGTGCCACTCTTTGATAGCTAATGTTCACAGCCGATATTCATGATAAAGTTACCCGAAAGTTCACCAACGCATATTTTGATTCGGTATCCTTCAAGAGAGCCCATTTTCCGGACAGCGTTTAATGCTAACGCTAACCCTAACCCTAGATAATATTGTCCAATGTTTTCATACAATCTGTTTACAGAAAGTCAATGGATCGGAGTTCACTTCCCCAGCTAGTGAGCTCTGGACTAGATTAGTTCGACATCAACTTCAACAAGATTTGAATGTAATGGAAAAAGTACGAACAGATGATATGGGAACAGAAATACTTAAACACGACCAATGAATACTGTCCAGAAAGGAAGAGCCAGAAGTGACCAATTGTATCTTGTGTCCACGTTTATTATTTCATTTAGCTACATTCAAATGTGAATATCTTTTTCCAATTTGGCTAACATTGGTTTTCGTCAGTCTCTGTAAAGGTGTCCTTCATGTCGAGAACTACATAGGGATTACTCGAAGCAGGGAAATGATTTATATGTCACCAAGACTATGATGGCACATCCCTGAGGATGAAGGTCAATCCTGATGTGTATATGTCACCAAGAGTATAATGGCACATCCCTGAGGATGAAGGTCAATCCTGGTGTGTATATGTCACCAGGAGTATGATGGCACATCCCTGAGGATGTAGGTCAGTTCTGATGTGTATATGTCACCAAGAGTATAATGGCACATCCCTGAGGATGAAGGTCAATCCTGATGTGTATATGTCACCAAGAGTATAATGGCACATCCCTGAGGATGAAGGTCAATCCTGGTGTGTATATGTCACCAGGAGTATGATGGCACATCCCTGAGGATGTAGGTCAGTTCTGATGTGTATATGTCACCAAGAGTATAATGGCACATCCCTGAGGATGAAGGTCAATCCTGATGTGTATATGTCACCAGGAGTATGATGGCACATCCCTGAGGATGTAGGTCAGTTCTGATGTGTATATGTCACCAAGAGTATAATGGCACATCCCTGAGGATGAAGGTCAATCCTGGTGTGTATATGTCACCAGGAGTATGATGGCACATCCCTGAGGATGTAGGTCAGTTCTGATGTGTATATGTCACCAAGAGTATAATGGCACATCCCTGAGGATGAAGGTCAATCCTGATGTGTATATGTCACCAGGAGTATGATGGCACATCCCTGAGGATGTAGGTCAGTTCTGATGTGTATATGTCACCAAGAGTATAATGGCACATCCCTGAGGATGAAGGTCAATCCTGGTGTGTATATGTTACCAGGAGTATGATGGCACATCCCTGAGGATGTAGGTCAGTTCTGATGTGTATATGTCACCAAGACTATGATGGCACATCCCTGAGGATGAAGGTCAATCCTGATGTGTGTATGTCACCAGGAGTATGATGGCACATCCCTGAGAATGAAGATAAATCCTGGTGTGTATATGTCATCAGGAGTATAATAGTATATCCCTGAGAATGAAGGTCAATCCTGATGTGTTTGTCACCAGGAGTATAATGGCACATCTCTGAGAATGAAGGTAAATCCGGATGTGTATATGTCACAAGAGTATGATGGCACATCCCTGAGTATAAAGGTCAGTCCTGATGTGTATATGTTACCAAGAGTATAATGGCACATCCCAGAGGATGAAGGTCAATCTGATGTGTATATGTCACCAGGAGTATAATGGCACATCCCTGAGGATGTAGGTCAGTCCTGATGTGTATATGTCACCAGGAGTATGATGGCACATCCCTGGGGATGAAGGTCAATCTGATGTGTATATGTCACCAAGAGTATAATCGCACATCCCTGGGGATGAAGGTCAACCTGATGTGTATATGTCACCAAGAGTATAATGGCACATCCCTGAGGATGAAGGTCAACCTGATGTGTATATGTCACCAAGAGTATAATGGCACATCCCTGGGGATGAAGGTCAACCTCATGTGTATATGTCACCAAGAATATAATGGCACATCCCTGAGAATGAAGGTCATTCCTGATGTGTATATGTCACCAAGAGTATAATGGCACATCCCTGGGGTTGAAGGTCAATCCTGATGTGTATATGTCACCAAGAGTATAATGGCACATCCCTGAGGAAGAAGGTCAATCCTGATGTGTACATGTATATGTAACCAAGAGTATAATGGCACATCCCTGGGGATGAAGGTAAATCCTGATGTGTATATGTCACCAAGAGTATAATGGCACATCCCTGAGAATGAAGGTCAATCCTGATGTGTATATGTCACCAAGAGTATAATGGCACATCCCTGAGGATGAAGGTCAATCCTGATGTGTATATGTCACCAGGAGTATGAAGGCACATCCCTGAGGATGAAGGTCAATCCTGATGTGTATATGTCACCAAGACTATAATGGCACATCCCTGAGTATGAAGGTGAATCCTGATGTGTATATGTCACCAAGAGTATAATGGCACATCCCTGAGGATGAAGGTCGGTCCTGATGTGTATATGTCGCCAAGAGTATAATGGCACATACCTGAGGGTGAAGGTCAATCCTGATGTGTATATGTCACTAAGAGTATAATGGCGCTCCCTGAGAATGAAGATCAATCATGATGTGTATATGTCACCAAGAGTATAATGGACATCCCTGAGGATGAAGGTCAATCCTGGTGTGTATATGTCACCAAGAGTATAATGGCACATCCCTGAGGATGAAGGTCAATCCTTGTGTGTATATGTCACCAAGAGTATAATGACACATCCCTGAGGATGAAGGTCAATCCTGATGTGTATATGTCACGAAGACTATAATGGCACATCTCTGAGGATGAAGGTCAATCCTGGTGTGTATATGTCACCAAGAGTATAATGGCACATCCCTAAGAATGAATGTCAATCTGATGTGTATCTGTCACGAAGAGTATAATGGCACATCCCTGAGAATGAATGTCAATCTGATGTGTATATGTCACCAAGAGTATAATGGCACATCCCTAGGAATGAAGGTCAAACCTGATGTGCATATGTCACCGAGAGTATAATGGCACATCTCTGAGAATGAAGGTCAATCCTGATGTGTATGTCACCAAGAGTATAATGGCACATCCCTGAGAATGAAGGTCAATCCTGATGTGTATATGTCACCAAGAGTATAATGGCACATCCCTGAGGATGAAGGTCAATCCTGATGTGTATATGTCACCAAGAGTATAATGGTACATCCCTGAGGATGAAGGTCAATCCTGATGTGTATATGTCACCAAGAGTATAATGGCACATCCCTGAGGATGAAGGTCAATCCTGATGTGTATATGTCACCAAGAGTATAATGGGACATCTCTGAGAATGAAGGTCAATCCTGATGTGTTTATGTCACCAAGGGTATAATGACACATCTCTGAGGATAAAGGTCAATCCTGATGTGTATATGTCGCCAATAGTATAATGGCACATCCCTGAGGATGAAGGTCAATCCTGATGTGTATATGTCACAAAGAGTATAATGGCACATCCCTGAGGATGAAGGTCAATCCTGATGTGTATATGTCACCAAGAGTATAATGGCACATCCTTGAGGATGAAGGTCAATCCTGATGTGTATATGTCACCAAGAGTATAATGGCACATCCCTCAGGATGAAGGTCAATCCTGATGTGTATATGTCACCAAGAGTATAATGGCACATCCCTCAGTATGAAGGTCAATCCTGATGTGTATATGTCACCAAGAGTATAATGACACATCTCTGAGGATGAAGGTCAATCCTGATGTGTATATGTCACCAAGGGTATAATGACACATCTCTGAGGATGAAGGTCAATCCTGATGTGTATATGTCGCCAATAGTATAATGGCAGATCCCTGAGGATGAAGGGCAATCCTGATGTGTATATGTCACCAAGAGTATAATGGCACATCCCTGAGGATGAAGGTCAATCCTGATGTGTATATGTCACCAAGAATATAATGACACATCCCTGAGAATGAATCTCAATCTGATGTGTATATGTCACCAAGAGTATAATGACACATCCCTGAGGATGAAGGTCAATCCTGATGTGTATATGTCACCAAGAGTATAATGGCACATCTCTGAGTATGAAGGTCAATCCTGATGTGTATATGTCACCAACAGTATAATGACACATCCCTGAGGATGAAGGTCAATCCTGATGTGTATATGTCACCAAGAGTATAATGGCACATCCCTGAGAATGAAGGTCAATCCTGATGCGTATATGTCACCAAGAGTATAATGGCACATCCCTGAGGATGAAGGTCAATCTGATGTGTGTATGTCACCAAGAGTATAATTGCACATCCCTGAGGATGAAGGTCAATCTTATGTGTATATGTCACCAAGAGAATAATGACACATCCCTGAGGATAAAGGTCAATCCTGATGTGTATATGTCACCAGGAGTATAATGGCACATCCCTCAGGATGAAGGTCAATCCTGGTGTGTATATGTCGCCAATAGTATAATGGCACATCCCTGAGGATGAAGATCAATCCTAATGTGTATATGTCACCAAGAGTATAATGGCACATCCCTGAGGATGAAGGTCAATCCTGATGTGTATATGTCACCAAGAGTATAATGGTACATCCTTGAAGATGAAGGTCAATCCTGATGTGTATATGTCACCAAGAGTATAATGGCACATCCCTCAGGATGAAGGTCAATCCTGATGTGTATATGTCACCAAGAGTATAATGGCACATCCCTCAGTATGAAGGTCAATCCTGATGTGTATATGTCACCAAGAGTATAATGACACATCTCTGAGGATGAAGGTCAATCCTGATGTGTATATGTCGCCAAGGGTATAATGACACATCTCTGAGGATGAAGGTCAATCCTGATGTGTATATGTCGCAATAGTATAATGGTAGATCCCTGAGGATGAAGGACAATCCTGATGTGTATATGTCACCAAGAGTATAATGGCACATCCCTGAGGATGAAGGTCAATCCTGATGTGTATATGTCACCAAGAATATAATGACACATCCCTGAGAATGAATCTCAATCTGATGTGTATATGTCACCAAGAGTATAATGGCACAGCCCTGAGGATGAAGGTCAGTCCTGATGTGTATATGTCACCAAGAGTATAATGGCACATCCCTGAGGATGAAGGTCAATCCTGGTGTGTGTATGTCACCAGGAGTATGATGGCACATCCCTGAGAATGAAGATAAATCCTGGTGTGTATATGTCATCAGGAGTATAATAGTATATCCCTGAGAATGAAGGTCAATCCTGATGTGTTTGTCACCAGGAGTATAATGGCACATCTCTGAGAATGAAGGTAAATCCGGATGTGTATATGTCACAAGAGTATGATGGCACATCCCTGAGGATAAAGGTCAGTCCTGATGTGTATATGTTACCAAGAGTATAATGGCACATCCCAGAGGATGAAGGTCAATCTGATGTGTATATGTCACCAGGAGTATAATGGTACATCCCTGAGGATGTAGGTCAGTCCTGATGTGTATATGTCACCAGGAGTATGATGGCACATCCCTGGGGATGAAGGTCAATCTGATGTGTATATGTCACCAAGAGTATAATCGCACATCCCTGGGGATGAAGGTCAACCTGATGTGTATATGTCACCAAGAGTATAATGGCACATCCCTGAGGATGAAGATCAACCTGATGTGTATATGTCACCAAGAGTATAATGGCACATCCCTGGGGATGAAGGTCAACCTCATGTGTATATGTCACCAAGAGTATAATGGCACATCCCTGAGAATGAAGGTCATTCCTGATGTGTATATGTCACCAAGAGTATAATGGCACATCCGTGGGGTTGAAGGTCAATCCTGATGTGTATATGTCACCAAGAGTATAATGGCACATCCCTGAGGAAGAAGGTCAATCCTGATGTGTACATGTATATGTCACCAAGAGTATAATGGCACATCCCTGGGGATGAAGGTAAATCCTGATGTTTATATGTCACCAAGAGTATAATGGCACATCCCTGAGAATGAAGGTCAATCCTGATGTGTATATGTCACCAAGAGTATAATGGCACATCCCTGAGGATGAAGGTCAACCCTGATGTGTATATGTCACCAGGAGTATGAAGGCACATCCCTGAGGATGAAGGTCAATCCTGATGTGTATATGTCACCAAGACTATAATGGCACATGCCTGAGTATGAAGGTGAATCCTGATGTGTATATGTCACCAAGAGTATAATGGCACATCCCTGAGGATGAAGGTCGGTCCTGATGTGTATATGTCGCCAAGAGTATAATGGCACATACCTGAGGGTGAAGGTCAATCCTGATGTGTATATGTCACTAAGAGTATAATGGCACTCCCTGAGAATGAAGATCAATCATGATGTGTATATGTCACCAAGAGTATAATGGACATCCCTGAGGATGAAGGTCAATCCTGGTGTGTATATGTCACCAAGAGTATAATGGCACATCCCTGAGGATGAAGGTCAATCCTTGTGTGTATATGTCACCAAGAGTATAATGACACATCCCTGAGGATGAAGGTCAATCCTGATGTGTATATGTCACGAAGACTATAATGGCACATCTCTGAGGATGAAGGTCAATCCTGGTGTGTATATGTCACCAAGAGTATAATGGCACATCCCTAAGAATGAATGTCAATCTGATGTGTATCTGTCACGAAGAGTATAATGGCACATCCCTGAGAATGAATGTCAATCTGATGTGTATATGTCACCAAGAGTATAATGGCACATCCTAGGAATGAAGGTCAAACCTGATGTGCATATGTCACCGAGAGTATAATGGCACATCTCTGAGAAAGAAGGTCAATCCTGATGTGTATGTCACCAAGAGTATAATGGCACATCCCTGAGAATGAAGGTCAATCCTGATGTGTATATGTCACCAAGAGTATAATGGCACATCCCTGAGGATGAAGGTCAATCCTGATGTGTATATGTCACCAAGAGTATAATGGTACATCCCTGAGGATGAAGGTCAATCCTGATGTGTATATGTCACCAAGAGTATAATGGCACATCCCTGAGGATGAAGGTCAATCCTGATGTGTATATGTCACCAAGAGTATAATGGGACATCTCTGAGAATGAAGGTCAATCCTGATGTGTATATGTCACCAAGGGTATAATGACACATCTCTGAGGATAAAGGTCAATCCTGATGTGTATATGTCGCCAATAGTATAATGGCACATCCCTGAGGATGAAGGTCAATCCTGATGTGTATATGTCACAAAGAGTATAATGGCACATCCCTGAGGATGAAGGTCAATCCTGATGTGTATATGTCACCAAGAGTATAATGGCACATCCTTGAGGATGAAGGTCAATCCTGATGTGTATATGTCACCAAGAGTATAATGGCACATCCCTCAGGATGAAGGTCAATCCTGATGTGTATATGTCACCAAGAGTATAATGGCACATCCCTCAGTATGAAGGTCAATCCTGATGTGTATATGTCACCAAGAGTATAATGACACATCTCTGAGGATGAAGGTCAATCCTGATGTGTATATGTCACCAAGGGTATAATGACACATCTCTGAGGATGAAGGTCAATCCTGATGTGTATATGTCGCCAATAGTATAATGGCAGATCCCTGGGGATGAAGGGCAATCCTGATGTGTATATGTCACCAAGAGTATAATGGCACATCCCTGAGGATGAAGGTCAATCCTGATGTGTATATGTCACCAAGAATATAATGACACATCCCTGAGAATGAATCTCAATCTGATGTGTATATGTCACCAAGAGTATAATGACACATCCCTGAGGATGAAGGTCAATCCTGATGTGTATATGTCACCAAGAGTATAATGGCACATCTCTGAGTATGAAGGTCAATCCTGATGCGTATATGTCACCAAGAGTATAATGGCACATCCCTGAAGATGAAGGTCAATCTGATGTGTATATGTCACCAAGAGTATAATTGCACATCCCTTAGGATGAAGGTCAATCTGATGTGTATATGTCACCAAGAGTATAATGACACATCCCCGAGGATGAAGGTCAATCCTGATGTGTATATGTCACCAAGAGTATAATGGCACATCCCTGAGGATGAAGGTCAATCCTGATGTGTATATGTCACCAAGAGTATAATGGCACATCCTTGAGGATGAAGGTCAATCCTGATGTGTATATGTCATCAAGAGTATAATGACACATCCCTGAGGATGAAGGGCAATCCTGATGTGTATATGTCACCAAGAGAATAATGGCACATCCCTGAGGATGAAGGTCAATCCTGATGTGTATATGTCACCAAGAATATAATGACACATCCCTGAGAATGAATCTCAATCTGATGTGTATATGTCACCAAGAGTATAATGGCACATCCCTGAGGATGAAGGTCAGTCCTGATGTGTATATGTCACCAAGAGTATAATGGCACATCTCTGAGTATGAAGGTCAATCCTGATGTGTATATGTCACCAAGAGTATAATGACACATCCCTGAGGATGAAGGTCAATCCTGATGTGTATATGTCACCAAGAGTATAATGGCACATCCCTGAGAATGAAGGTCAATCCTGATGCGTATATGTCAACAAGAGTATAATGGCACATCTCTGAGGATGAAGGTCAATCTGATGTGTATATGTCACCAAGAGTATAATTGCACATCCCTGAGGATGAAGGTCAATCTGATGTGTATATGTCACCAAGAGTATAATGACACATCCCTGAGGATGAAGGTCAATCCTGATGTGTATATGTCACCAAGAGTATAATGGCACATCCCTGAGAATGAAGGTCAATCCTGATGCGTATATGTCAACAAGAGTATAATGGCACATCTCTGAGGATGAAGGTCAATCTGATGTGTATATGTCACCAAGAGTATAATTGCACATCCCTGAGGATGAAGGTCAATCTGATGTGTATATGTCACCAAGAGTATAATGACACATCCCTGAGGATGAAGGTCAATCCTGATGTGTATATGTCACCAAGAGTATAATGGCACATCCCTGAGAATGAAGGTCAATCCTGATGTGTATATGTCACCCAGAGTATAATGGCACATCCCTGAGGATGAAGGTCAATCCTGATGTGTATATGTCACCAAGAGTATGATGGCACATCCCTGAGTATGAAGGTCAATCCTGATGTGTATATGTCACCAGGAGTATCCCTAGGAATGAAGGTCAATCCTGATGCGTATATGTCACCAAGAGTATGATGGCACATCCCTGGGGATGAAGGTCAATCCTGATGTGTATATGTCACCAAGAGTATAATCGCACATCCCTGAGTATGAAGGTCAATCCTGAAGTTTATATGTCACCAATCCTGATGTGTGGTTTAACTAAAATGTATTTAGCATGCATTGAAGGCACAATAAGCAGGAGGCCCATTAGTGTGTCCCCCATTACACAAAAGAACACAGTAATTACTATAATATAGGCAATATAACGATACAATTGATAGGACTATGTATATGAATAAGCAAGGACATTAAGTTTCTTATAAAAGTAGAAAGATTCATTTATAATAATTGTAATAGTAATTTATAAAACAAAAAAGAAAAAGATAAGTAGAAAAACACGAGAAAAAAGAGAGCTTCATTCGTTGGGGACTGTGTCTCTGGTGGGCAGTCAATAAACCGGCACGATACTATCCACTATTTTTTTTGAACGCATTAAACACGTATGTCTCAAGATCTCTGAAATCTTTTAGTTTTTACAAAGAAAATTTCCAAAAATTGTTGAATATTATTATTTTCCGGGGTATTCTACCTGCTGTTTGTATCACCATGCCCAGATAAGACCTTCCTTTATACGTATATGTCAATTATATGTATCTCAAATCTGTATTTCATCTAAATTACTGCATTTATCTGCGTTGCGATAAATTTACCCATTTTGATTTTGAGTAAAACGGTTTCTATGGTTTAGTCAAGGTTCTCGAGATGATAATTGTGATAGTCCCGGTTCCCGCGTTAAGCCTGATCGATGTTAATTATGTCAAGGATATGACGTGAACAGAAGCAGCCCTAACACTTCAGATCCACACGGAATAACTGTTTGCACGACGTGAGAAATATACTCTCGACAGTATCGCCAATTTACACAGCTCATATAAATAGGCCTAGATGGGAATCTGGAGGATGCACAGGGAGTCCACCATATGTCTATTCTGTACGTGACCTGTCTCAATCTAATGTGCCGTGCCTAGCATTGATTTGGACCAGCAACTATCGATACAACTGAAAATTGATGAAAGGGAGCACCTAGAGTCCAGTGACACTGCCAATAGATTCCTGTATTGAATATCTCTATTGAGTCACCTACGCCACTTGCATATCTTGAATATCGCTCCAACTGACCTGTCGGCATTCCAGAATTCACCCACATGTACTCTAGACATGACAGTTAAAACCCATTTTAGCTTGCTAAGGGCATTTCACATTCCACTTAACACTACCCTTAGCTCAATGGCTTCGTTCTCCGTGTATTTCGCCCCATGTCAGCTTCCCAAAGCATCAAGTCACATGTCCGCTCTATTTAAACGAGCCAATGAAATTATCCGAATTCAAATATTTTGACCTGGGAATCTCAGATGTGAGACATGTCGATTGCACTTTAAGTGCTCGAGGCGCAAGACTGTGGGAGACCAAACCGAAGTTGTGCGAATTAGCTATTTTATGTCTCACTCTAATGGAGCATGCTTCTTTGTTTTTCCTAAGAACAAACGGCCTAACATATTAGAAAAAAATAAAATCGGCGGCAGTTCACAGGAAAATGATATGATTTTTATTTTGTGATGGGGGCACTTCGAGGCCCACCAAGAGATCATTTCAATCGATCGCTTTCTGGAGGTGTGTCTTCATTTTATGAATGTGATTGCGCCGATGTCGGGTCTCACGGGACCAATCGCATGTGACCATTTGGGAAACGCCCTATTACACTCAGATATCACCCGTTACCGCATGGCTATGAGCAGAAGTTTCTACGTATGATCGTACCATGCGTTCGGATGATGGTTAAAACCGTGCAGTGAAGGTGTAATCTGTGCAACATGGAAATAATACTGTGCTCACCTTTTCCGCAATACCTTGTAGAGCCGGTTCTGACCATTTTACCTCATTGAAGACCTCCACTTCAAAGTTCTGTTTTACTGTGTTCACATCAACGATTTTCAGAAAAGAGCATCGTACTTGAACAGGAATGAACAGGAAACAGGACAAAATACGGATACACATAGTTTTCTTCATACTCGAACTATTCATTCTTCATTCACGAACTATTCATTCTTCATTCGTGAATAATTATCAAATGTGTTGAGCATTCTTGATATTTCACAATAATTAGGCGGTTAAGTTTCGTGACTAAATATGGGCATGCACTTCCGCTCCATCCTTTAGGGCGCAGGCCCTCAATACAAGAGTTTGGGGATGTGAGGGTGGTGTGAGGGTGAAGTGTCGAAATATGGAGTCTCTATACATCACCCCATGTTTTATATAAAAAACACTCATATTTCGACACATCACCCTAAAACCACCCCCACACCCCCAGAACTCTTGTTCTGGGGCCTGTGGTTTAGGGACATCGCCTTCACGCTCGTCATGAGAAGACGAAGTAGGTATGCTCTACCACACGCGCAGAGAATCTGAATATAACAAGATTATTCCGGGTATACATGTCGTTCATTCTTTTCGTTTTTCAATGCTGATGAGTGGAAGTGCTTGTCTCGCCGTCTTGTTAACCCTACCTGGCCTGGTGGGGGGGGGGGGGGCATTATGCCCCCCCCCACCAAACTTTCTGCGCTATATCCGGAACAACAAAAAATGAAGAGCTGAAACTCCGTGACTTTATAGTTTGACATATTGGGGTCAATTTGAGCCTATTTGCATAACCCCCCGAGCAGAGGATCATGGGTAAATCCAAGATGGCGGCCACATGGGGTAGCAGAAAAGTGATGTTTTTGTCATATTTCTTTAAAATTTTTGCTTTTCCGCGATGAAAAGTGAGCAAAAACTATTTTATTTCACATCACATTAATATTTACTAATTTATCATGCTATTTTTGAGGAGACATTGCAAAAATAACAAATCGAAAAATCGACCCAAAAATGCCGTTTTTGAAGATGACTGTGACGTCATCAAAGCGGCCATCTTGGATTTTTTCACATTTTCTGGTAGAGCTTGACCCAAGGGTATAGTGTGATAAGTTTCAGCTCCCTAGCTGAAGGGGTAAGAAAAATAATTAGGGGGGGGCCATTTCGGACAACCCCCCCCCCCCCCAGGCCTGGACAGGTCCCAAAAAACCCAGGCCAAATAGGGTTAAGTTGAGAATATCGAATCTCCGTGGGAAAGACATTGGCACGTAAGAGTCGACTAATTGCCCTTTAATCAACAGAACTAATCACTCTCCATTTAGTGCTGAAACTAAATAGATGGCTGTGGAACCGTGTACTTTATTTTACTTTACAGGTTGTTGGTATCCTCAAATGATCAAATTTCTTTGCTATGAATCTATTCATTGATGACGATATGACCATTGAATGATGTTTATCTACTTTGAAAATAGCCGAGTGACTATGATTTATTAATTTTTCACTGCAATAACTGGGGAAGTCTTTGTCAATTCAAAACTCGTCATACATAAAAACAGTCCCTGTATACACATTTTTCTGGGAATTAATGTATTGCCAACGATAACAGAAAATGAAGCAGAAAAAGTTCAAAGGGGTGATTGAAAACGTTCAGTCTAATACAATCTTGCCACGGTCACAGTGGGAAAGCGTGAATGATCTCTGCCTGTGATTGATTTCCTCCAAGGTGATAACATGCAGTTCTACTCAACACCCGTTAGCACATTAGCACACTAGAGCAAGGCCGGAGAGAAGACTGTCTGTGAGAATCCGGAGAGAAGACTGTCTGCTGGAAATATGGATTTACCTCTTCCATGAATCAGCTTGTTACCCGGGTTTCGGAAAGGAACCAACAACTCCTTCAGTCATTTATTCACATGGTATTTGGACGGAGAGGTATTCTGTTGTTACATGAGTCAGTGCTGACCGGTAACCAAAAAGGCTGACAACCGGACCCAAATTATACCAAATATTAATATACAAGGTAGACTAAGTTCATACTGACCGACTGGCTGCCTAGACAATTATACTTGACTGACTAGACAATTATAGGGTTAAAGTTATATAAACTGAATCACCCTTAAAGTCATACATAACTCTGAGCACCAGTCTCATATCGGTAAACATGTCTGCTTCATATACAAATAACATACCTAAAAAAACATACTGTGGTTAAATAGCACTGGATATTAATAACCAGAAGTGCAGGATGCATGTTTATAACATATTCAACCCTTACCTTAAGTACCAATACACATATAGTATCATGTAGTTCATTACAGAAATAACTCGCCCCGATATGCCATCTATGCAGAGTAGAAGACAGGACATAAATCACAGAAACTTCCCTCAGTTCATGGCGCATGGCAACATAACACACTGCAATCTACAATCCAAGTAATTACTAGGTATCGTTCTATACAAAGCATAAACCTTAATTGGACCAATACGGTCCAATTTGAGTTTTTGTCAGACTGATGACAATAATTTGGTACCGGAATTTACCCTACATTTAAAGTTCATAACAGCGGTTGAGTACGAAAATTAGGCAATATAATTACCTAGCGAGACAAATAGAATTACATATCATGGAATGACGTAATTGCTGATCAGAGGTCAACAAACCGAAACTAGCGAAATTAGTATCAATTTAGCGTGAATATATAGGATCTGTTAGATGAAAATAAACATCGATATCGTACTCAGAGTCTATAATTGGGTGCACCATACTATATAACATGTTGGGAGGCTGCTGTAAAAAGGCCTACATTTAGGGCCTCACTCAGAGGAGGACCTAAACACAGAGCCTATTCATATTTCATATATCAAAATATTTCCATGTATCTCAGGAATATTTTCGGGCCAAAACATCTGAGCGTTGGAAAAAAATTTTTGACTCACTGACCTGTATCCAACAACAACAACAACGCTGACATGTGGGCTCATTTTCCACAAAATACATCAACTTCCGCTGACGGCTCATGTATCCACTACGCAAATGAGATGTTTATATTCACTACGACTCTGTCAAGTAACTCCAGTAGCTTTCAACGAGAGATCCTGAAGGATCTTGGCGCCCACCATTGTCCGATAATTGTAAGCTAATGACAAGAGGATCTTTTTGTCCATTGTTACTAAGACGATTGAGTTGTAATTTTGTTTACAGAATTTCGAATCTGAGCGAAAAAGATCGAAAAAGGGACATTGGAAAATACCAAGATATAATCTTTCTAAGTTTCAGGAGTTTCAAGATTTCTAGAAACTGAACTTATGTCGGTTGTTACAGTACAAGAGAAATGAGCAAAGTTAGTCTGAAAGTGAATGTACATGTACGGAAGATCCTTCGTCTTCGTTTTGTAGTATTTCTATTTTATTTATTTTTTTGCACGTGTCATCATTGGGTACTGGAAGCGAAGCAAAATCTCTTTGACACTTTGGCATACTTAAGATTTTATAATTTGGAACGAATGCTAATTCTGTTCTGTTTACTGGACTAGTTTGAGATATCTCTTTTAAGATACCATGCTCGAAAATAGTAAGATGGTACAATACTTAATACTGAAGGGATCCGGTCCGCGCAGTAATGTTGAAACTTCGAATTTGAAAGTGTCTGAATCTTGATTATTTCCCTTGGATCGAAACATGCAGTAGTTTACAGTTGTCGAGTTGTGACATTGTGTCACAAGAGTGACGTCCCTTCATTTAGCTGACCCGCCGGGAGACGAAAGGGTGGGTCAGTTCACTTGCAACTGCATGGACTAAAGAAAACTGATTTAAAATTTGAAGAAATACATTTTAATTCCGAATTATTTTAACTCCTTGATATGGAAGGTGAAGATATGGATATTCTCTATAGTCAATATATAGAATATGCCCCACCGTTTGATCCACCGACTCTTGTGATGCAACGTCACAACTCGGGAATACCGTATTAATTGGATTTTCGAATCGGACCGAAAAAGGTATCTTGCATAACTAGGCCCCATGTGGGACCTGTGTACCAAATTTCACAAAGATCCATGGAATATTTCCTGAGAATTCAAGATAACAGTGTTTCAAGGGGAAATTCAAGATGGCCACTTGGTGGCCATATTGGATTTTCGAATCGGACCAGAAAAGGTTTCTTGCACAACTAGACCCATGCAGTACTTCTTGAGAAATCACGATAACAAAGTTTCATTGTGAAATCCAAGATGGGCGCCTGGTGGCCATATTGGATTTTCGAATCGGACCAGAAAATGTATCTTGCACAACTAGGTGACAAGGGGAACCTGTGTACCAAATTTGATAAAGATCCATGCAGTAGTTCCTGAGAAATCGCAATAACAAAGTTTCATGGGGAAATCCAAGATGGCCGCCTGATGGACATACTGGATTTAGGAATCGGACCAGAAAGGTATGTTGCACAACTGGACCACAAGGGCAACCTGTCTACCAAATTTGAGAAAGATCCAGGCAGTACTTCCTGAGAAATCACGATAACAAATTTTCATGGGGAAATCTAATATGGCCGCCTGGTGGCCATATTGGATTTTCAATTTGAACCGAAAAAGGTATCTTGCACAACTAGGTCATAAGGTGAACCTGTGTACCAAATTTGAGAAAGATCCATGCAGTACTTCCTGAGAAATGACGATAAAGTTTCTTGGGAAAATCCAAGATGGCTGCCTGGTGGCCATATTGGATTTTCGAATCGGACCAGAAAAGGCATCTTGCACAACTAGACCCCAAGGGGAACCTGTGTACCAAATTTGAGAACGATCCATGCAGTAGTTTCTGAGAAATCACGATAACAAGGTTTCATGGGGAAATCAAAGGTGGCCGCCTTGTAGCCATATTGGATTTTCGATTCGGACTGAAAAAGGTATCCTGCACAACTAGACCCCAAGGGGAACCTGTGTATCAAAATTGAGAAAGATCAATGCAGTAGTTCCTGAGAAAGTTTCATGGGGGGAAAAACAAGATGGCCGCCTGGTGGCCATATTGGATTTTCGAATCAGACCAAAAAAGGTATCGTGCACAACTAGACCCCAAGGCGAACCTGTGTACCAAATTTGAGAAAGATCCACGCAGTAGTTCCTGAGAAATCGCGATAACAAGGTTTCATGGGAAAATCCAAGATGGCCGCCTTCTGGCCATATTGAATTTTCGATTGGGACTGAAAAAGGTATCGAACTAGACCCTAAGGAGAATCTGTGTACCAAATTTGAGAAAGATTCATGCAGTACTGAGAAATGGCGATAACTAAGTTTCATGGGGAAATCCAAGATGGCTGCCTGGTGGCCATATTGGATTTTCAAATCGGACGAGAAAGGGTATCTTGCTCAACTAGACCCCATGTGGCACCTGTGTACCAATTTGAGAAAGATCCATGCAGTAGTTCCTGAGAAAACGCGATAACAAGGTTTCATGGGGAAATCCAAGATGGCTGCTTGGTGGCCATATTGGATTTTCGAATCAGACCAGAAAAGATTTCTTGCACAACTAGTCCCCAAGGGGAGCCTGTGTACCAAATTTGAAAAAGATCCATGCAGTAGTTCCTGAGAAATCGCGGTAACAATGTTTCATGGAGAAATCCAAGATGGCTGCCTGGTGGCCATATTGGATTTTCGAATCGGACCAGAAAAGGTTTCTTGCACAACTAGACCCCAAGGGGAACCTGTGTACCAAATTTGAAAAAGATCCATGCAGTAGTTCCTGAGAAATCGCGGTAACAAGGTTTCATGGGGAAATCCAAGATGGCTGCCTGGTGGCCATATTGGATTTTCGAATCGGACCGGAAAAGGTTTCTTGCACAACTAGACCCCAAGGGGAACCTGGGTACCAAATTTGAAAAAGATCCATGCAGTAGTTCCTGAGAAATCGCGGTAACAAGGTTTCAGGGGGAAATCCAAGATGGCTGCCTGGTGGCCATATTGGATTTTCGAATCGGACCAGAAAAGGTTTCTTGCACAACTAGACCCCAAGGGGAACCTGTGTACCAAATTTGGAAAAGATCCATGCAGTAGTTCCTGAGAAATCGCGGTAACAAGAATTGTTTACGGACGGACTGACGGACTGACGGACGACGGACGGACGACGGACGACGGACCACGGACGAAAAGTGATTTGAACAGCCCACCATCTGGTGATGGTGGGCTAAAAAAGTGGAAATTTCTCATCGCCAGCTCGATTTCAATGCAATATGTCATCTGTCAGAATTACAAAAATGGCGCCCAAATCGTAGCCTCGTTCCGAAGTACATGATGTCATAACCAATCCACCACTAATTTGTAAAAAAAAATTCTGAATTCATCCATTCTGATTTCTATCAATCTTTAGGCTGAATTTATATTGATACAATCTAAACAAATGGCATTTTCAATTTTAAAATCAAGTTTTGAGGGGAATTCCAGCCTGTGACCTCTACAATATTGGGATACTCCCTCGTTTTTTGTACGAAACAGTGAAGGCCATCCTTATAGAACAAAAAAGTTTTTTTGAAATATCTCTTATTCTATTATGCGAACAAAGTGGAAAATTCTGAACAGTTTGGTGTATCTGGCATTAAAATCGGTTAAAATCTCACCGAAATATTGATTATTCTCTACAAACACTATATCATGGATTTTCACCAATCAGCAGTACTCATTTATAAATAGCATTATCTTAACATGTAATCATGTAAATCATGTATTCATGAATACATGTATTAATTCAAGTACATCTTGCACAGTAAATCAACCAGCATCTAATCACAGAGAATAACCCATGAACAAAAGTAAATTAGCAGCCTGAATTGTGTGTACATGTAACCGATATAAGTTTATACATGTATTGTGATGTCACAACACAGGCCATTTTCTTATGACGTTACGTCATAATAGTGTATAGCAACAATGTATGTGCCATGATGTCATTTACAGAGATCACGTCACAAGATAATGCAGCCAATGAATGTACCAAAAGCTATTAGCTGTTCAAGTGTACATGTACTGTTGTGAAGAGGAAAACCATATTGTACAAATTGTATTTACCATAAAGGAGTATGGTAGCCATTCACAATGAGACATAACACATGGAATATACAAGTATTAGTTTGTTACATATACATGTACTCTGACAGGATAAAAGGGGTTGGATGGGAGTGCGGCGAGCATTATTACAAACATCACAGATTAGCTGCATGTGCTAGGGCCAGGTGAAAGGTAATCAATTGAAAGGGAGGATGTGCAATGCACATCACACACACAGAATAGCTTCAGGTGCAGCTGGATACATACTCGAGGGGGATATATTGCTGTGAGGGGGGGAGGGGGGGGGGGCAAGAGATGGCCATTACCGGTATGAAAAGTACTATAGTCATAAATGGACAATTTCTAACTGAACGGGTTCTCTGACTTGTCATTGAGAATCATACGTTTAAGACATAAAACACTGATCAAGGGGAGGGTACCTATAGCAGATACCAGCTTGTCCAGCTCTTGGATTGTATACATGTAATAAGTGTTTGGTCACATGTTGGGAGAGATCGAATATCTTGAAATACCATGATCGAATCAGCTATATGGTGGGTCAAAATAATAAAAGAATTGACAAAATTGTTCTTGATGGTTTTCTGTGTACCTGCAAGATATTTTCTAATTGACCTCATTAGCCCTCATTCTTATAAGGGTGCACCATACTATACCATGTCGGGAGGCTGCTGTGAAAAGGCCTACATTTAGGGCCTCGATCAGAGGAGGACCTAAACACAGAGCCTATTCATATTTCATATATCGAAATATTTCTATGTATCTCAGGAATATTTTCAGGCCAAAACATCTGAGCTTTGGAAAAATTTGTTGACTCACTGACCTGTATCCAACAACAACATCAACGCTGACATGTGGGCTCATTTTCCACAAAATACATCAACTTCCGCTGACGGCTCATGTATCCACTACGCAAATGAGATGTTTATATTCACTACGACTCTGTCAAGTAACTCCAGTAGCTTTCAAAAAAGTGGAAATTTCTCTATCATCGCCAGCTCGATTTCAATGTAAGATGTCATCTGTCAGAATTACAAAAATGGCACCCAAATCATAGCCTCGTTCCGAAGTGCATGATGTCATCACCAATCCACAACTAATTTTGTTAAAAAAATTCTGAATTCATCCATTCTGATTTTCTATCAATCTTTAGGCTGAATTTATATTGATACAATCTAAAAAAATGGCATTTTCAATTTTAAAATCAAGTTTTGAGGAGATTTTCAGCCTGTGACCTCTACAATATTGGGATACTCCCTCGTTTTTTGTACGAAACAGTGACGGCCATCCAATTACATTACTTAAACCAATTTTAGTGTTCATCTATGTGTACAAAATAGTGGAATGTTTCTCCGACAGAGACGCACTGGTTTATCACAGCCCGCCATTTTACAGAAAAAAGGAAAGATCGTGCCGCCTGGCGGCGAGTACGTGAACTAGCTAACATATGAAGCAGACGATCTAAGGGGCATAATAACGTTTGGCTTACAGAAAGTAAATTTCAGGCCATGGGGAATAACTCTAAGTGTCAAATAAACATTGCCCACACACTCACCTGCTCAATTCGAAAGTCCCTTTCGACCCTTACGATACAAACAAGTATATAAACATATCATTAATTACTCATGACCAGGAGTTGAACTATCTAGCATGAGCCGAACAGTCAACTTCATTATCGCATCCTGACATGGTCGGCTGTCTGAAGCGACAGATTTGTTAGTGTCCGTAGATACTGGCGATGCTTCAGAACAATCAACTTCAACAGAGTCTATGGTAAACAAAACGGGGCTCTCTAAACGGATAAGTGTGCCTCCCTGCATTCTGTCTCGTAGTCCTCTTAAGAGTATGTGTATGTCCCTGAGCAGCTATTGGCATAGCACCACTTTCAGACATACGCACTGAGTGAGCTGGTGTCATTTGATAGGAAATTTTCATGTCGAAGTCCGAATCTGCGTCTGCGGTCTCATGCCTGGTGACTTGTGGATACTGTGGATGTGTTTCTGATACAACAGGCTCTTCTATTACTGTGGATTGAGGACACACGCGAAGTTCAGTCCGATGAACTTGACGCGATTTACCAGATCCATCTGCTGGTTCGATCGTGATAACTGGATCATCCATGTTTACAACATTGTAGATCTCTGGTCTCCATTTGTCGGCTAGTTTACATCGACCCCGGACTTGGTGGTTGCGGTACCTCACACGCTGTCCAATCTGGAGTTTGTCTGTATTACACCTTCCAGAGGCGCGGACTCGCTGGCGTGCAGCCAGATCGTGGAGATGCTCCCCTGCTTTTTGCCAAACATCTCTAAGCGTTGTTTGGTGTGCTTCGAGACATCCTCCAATTCCATTGCCCACACTGATAGTTGCGTCAGCCGCCCTTAACAGAAAATCAACCGGCAGCCTCGGGTCCCTGCCAAACAGAAGGTAGTAGGGGGAGAATCCCGTTCCAGAGTGAGGCGTTGAGTTATACCCATAGACAAGTTCAGCGAGATGTTCAGTCCACCTGCGTTTCTTTGCTGGGGGAAGGGTGCAGAGCAAGTTATGGAATGTTCTATTGAAACCCTCGCATTGTCAATTCCCCTGGGTGATAGGGCGTGGTGCGGCTCTTAACAATCCCGTAGAAATTGCATAGTTCTTCGATGAGCTCACTCTCAAAATTGCGGCCTTGATCAGAGTGCAGCCTCATGGGAACTCCAAATCGGGTAAACCACTCTTTGACCAGAACCATTGCAGCAGTAGTGGCTATCTGGTCACGCGTGGGCACTGCCTGTGTAAATTTGGTAAATATGTCCGTAAGTATGAGGACATTTTCTCGTCCATCTGAGCTTTTCTCCAACAACGTAAAGTCAATTGCCAGGACCTTCAGTGGTCTACTAGCTTGTAAGGAGCTCATGGTCACGTTTATACCTGGTTATCATACACCGTTCACATTGTTGACAATGTTGATCAATGTCACGTCCCATTCCTGGCCGGCATAGACGTTTTCGCGCCAAAGCCAGTGTCCGTTCTATGATGACCTGCTTGTTCATGAAATCCTCGCATTGCCTGACTACGCAGTGTTAGCGGAAGCACAACCTGGTGAGTAGAAGCAATCCAAATTCCTGGGTTTCCTGGGACTTCTCATGCTTCGATGGTCGTTTGTTGTCGGACAAAACAGGTAAGTAGCTTATAATAGACTTGTCAGCCCGTTGATGCTGAGCCAGTTCAGCGCCACTCTGGAATGGCACGGCCAAAACATTATTCACCGAGGCCTCCACGGTTGAAGGTAATTGGGACTCTCCAGCAACCGCTCTATGGAGATCTTCCGGCAACAATATCCCAGCCGTAATAGAAAGGATATCCTCGACCTCCTCTGGTTCATCCAGCATCCCAGCTGTCCTCGACAGACTATCTGTATTCCGGTTAAGGCGACCAGGTTTGTATTTGATGTCAAATGTGTAGCTTGCCAGTTGCGAAGCCCAGCGTTGCTCTACTGCACCCAATTTAGCTGTCGTTGTCAGGTAGCTTAACGGGTTGTTGTCTGTGTACACCGTAAACACTTGACCATAGAGGTAATCTTTCAATTGCCCATTTAGGTGCCAGAAGTCCAAGGTGCATCGAACTGTAGTTGGTGGTATTCCGTTCCGACGGTCGTAGTCCGCGACTTGCATAAGCCACCACTCTGGTTCTTCCATCTTGGACCTGCGACAGTACTGCGCGAAGGCTCTGCAGACTAGCGTCTGTTTCCCGGATGAAGGGCTTTGTGAAGTATGCAAATCCTACTACCGGTGACGAGGTGAGTTTATCCTTCAACTGTTGAAAGGCTGTTTCTTGTTCGGCACCCCAATCTAGTTTCCTTGATTGAGTGCTTGCAACTAAGGTGTGGAGTGGCGCTGCCAGTTTAGCAAATCCCTTAACAAATCGCCGGTAGTAACTGGCCAGCACAAGAAATGATCTCAGTGCCTTCATGTTTGTGGGAGTTGGCCAATCTTTGACGGATGCAACTTTCTCGGGATCGTTGGAGATTCCCTGTGCCGATATCACATGACCCAAAGATCAGACTTCTTTCTGGAAGAAGTGGCATTTGGTGGCTTTGAGCGTTAGCCCATGCCATCTTAGTCTCTGAAACACAAACTCGAGATGCTCAGGTAAGGTTCTCGAATAGACAATGACTTCATCCATGTACACTATCACATTTTCAAATAAATTGTCGTCTAAGCACTGCTGCATAAGTCTTTGAAAGTGGCTGGCGCATTGGTTAGATCAAACGGCATCCTAACATATTCAAATGAACCCATTGATGTCGTAAATGCGGTCTTTTCTACCGCATCTAGGTGCATCGCCACCTGGTGGTAACCACATGTGAGGTTCATAGTCGAGAACCATTTAGCTCCTGCCAATGAGGCGAAGGATTGCTCAATGTCTGGCATCGGAAATGCATCAAGCCTAGTTTTAGCATTAAGGCGTCTATAGTCCACGCACAGCCTTATAGAATTGTCTCTCTTCCTCACCACCACGATAGGGGATGCATATGGGCTCCAGCTAGGACGCACAACACCACGAGATATAAGCTGTTTAATGGGCTCCTTCACTTCCAAGAATTGGGGGAATGGTATACGTCTGTATGGCATGGATACAGGAATCTCATCTATGGTGCAGATCTCAAATTGATCATCCTCCAACACTGTATTGGTCCGATGAATTAGGCCTAGTTTCATCCGTGGCGGAAGCACTACATCCTGTTGACCTACAATCACCACCCGCACGAGTAATGGTCCAGATGACACACTCCTGATTAATATGTTGGTAACCAACAGCCCTGGGGGTATATGGGGAAAGTTCCCTTGCAGAGGCTCCACAATCACGCTATCACGGATAATGTCTCTGTTACCTGTCACTGCAAGAATCTTCATCGAATTAGCTGGCACCATAGCACGCCCAGCTACTCTGGCTACCGCTAACACCTGTTTGCAATGAAACCTGATGTTACCTAGGAAACTGACTGATAATGTTCATAACCAGGAGGCCTGGTGTCACCTGATTATTAGATGTGTCTTTCACCACCAAGATTCCTCCATTTGGGATTGTTTTCCCATCAATCTCAAAGTCAAGTTCCACATACTCAATATATGGGATATCAAGCCCATTTGCTGCACGAAGGGTTAACCAATGAGCTGCTTGGGGTGTTTGTTCAACCACTGTCTGCAGTTTTTCCTTGAAGAATGATTCCGATACGGTTGAGACCATAGATCCTGTGTCTACTAAACACTGTATTGCTACCCCATTCACCTTAGCTGCTACAGAGGGACAGCTGCCAACTGCCAACTGCCCGCTGAATGAAATCCTCTTGTCCTACGGAGTTGTCTTCCAGTCCAGTAACACTGTGGCTGGCTGCCTGTAACCCTGGAACATTAGTATTACCAGCTCCAGTCGGAGTTCCAGCAGCAAGCCTGCTTTGTCCGCCATTTTGTGATCAATCACGCTTGAAATGAACCAGCTGATGACACCTATAACATGATCGATCCTTTGGGGAAAATCCCTTCCATCGTTCATCTCTTCTTGCTCTTCCTCTTCTGCTTTAATGCTTCAGTAATGTCCGATATCTGTTTCTGTTGCTGTTCAACCAAAGATGTCAGTCGTGCTATCGGATCTTCCTGTGACTGTACATCAGCAACCGTTTCATTGGTCACTGGTTTACTCTGGCGAGGTTTTGGCCGGAAGTTCTCTTCCTCCTCCTCAGACCAGCGGATTACCTCTTGCTGCAAATCCAGGAATGGTATATCCGATTTTCTCAGATGACTCGTTTCAAATGTTTGCGAAGTGCCACATCTCTTACATTGTCACCGAACTGGTAGCACAATGCCTTTTCTCGATTTGGAACACAGGAGTTATCTTGTCTCATTACACGCTCCAGAAGTTGAAGAAGGGGGTGACTGTAAGCTCTCAACAACTCACCCTCCCTCTGGCGGCGGTCGTAGAAGTCACGTTGCAATTTTGCAACAGAGTCCTGGTTACCAAATGATTCCAATATTATCTCCAAGACCCGGTTGTGGTCTTCCCGTTCTCGTGTTGGGCAGAATCGTACTTCATCACGTGCTTGACCTTCCGAGTGAGTTGTTATGAAATGAAGCTGCTCCTTCTGTGGAAGTGGGCGTGCTGTCAAGTAAGATCGAACATCCTCGACCCAATCTTCAACCTTGGGGTCGGTATCACTCTGTGGACGTTCCGACAAATTTTTGATTTTCCTATCTTTCGGCACATAAACTACCCTTTCAGGCTGGTCCCTAGAGTCATTCAACTGGGCCTGGAGATGCGCTGCTCCATCTTTTTCCGCCCTCAACTCCGTCTCCAACGCCTGTAGTTTCGCTGTCAATGATTCAACATTTTCCGCCATATCGTACAGATTACCTGGCCAGGCTATTTAGTGAGAGCTACAGCATTCAATACAACTGTTTGGTGCAATCTGCGGGTACCAATACTACTTCACATAGATACATGTAAAATGTGGCATTGCAAATTCAATATGTCACATACACAATATAGGAATGGTGAAGACAATCATAGAATCCCAAAAGATGACACTATTCACTATGAAATCGAGCAATCCCCAAATGTCAAATCCACCATATGTATCATATGCAACAGAGGGATGGAGTACATATGAAATAAAACAATCCCCAGAAATGAAAATAATCACCATGAAATCATACAATCCCCAAGATGTGACATGTAGCACATGTATCATACACAATCAGGGATAAAGTACATATCAACTCGAGCAATCCGCAGAAATGACAAGCATCACTATGATATAATGCAATCCCCAAAAATGTCAAATCTAACACATGTGTCACAAAATATATAGGGATTGAGTACATATGAAATCATTCGGTCTCCAAAAGTGTCAATATCCGATATGAAATCACACAATCCACAAATGTCAATTTCTATCTGAATCAGACACAAATATGGAATAGTGTACATATGGAACCATACAATCTCAAAAATATTCCATACAGGCACATCAAATATAATAACAATTACATACAATGTTGTCATTTAAATGCATGCAGCAAAAGCACATCCTAGTATAGCACCAAGTATATAATAAATTTAGGAATCAAGGTTACCCAGTGCAAATTCTATTTTTGGATTTGATTCTCTAGAAATTTAACTTTCAATTACAGCTAGAATTATCGGTCCTGGATCAAGTTTTACTTCAACATTGAATAGAAGATCATGATAAACAAGCTCATCAATTCAATGTCAATGTTCGTTCCAGCTGCTTTCACTTCAGCTCTTCCAAACAAATTTTTTTTTTCAGTTCAGTTCATCCATACAGTGTCAAACAGATTTTAATGTGGTCCAGCTGGATCAATCCACATCACTATGTGTTCCGTATGTAGCATCACCTTCCACGAATCCCGATATTCACCAAAATTTCATTTGATGCTTTCACCTGGTCTCCGTGGTTCTACCATATAGTTCATCAGTTTCAACTTCAGCTGTCGATCACGCTTATTTTCACCTTGCTAGCCCAAATCCTGCTTAGCAGCGCCAGATGTTACCCGGGTTTCGGAAAGGAACCAACAACTCCGGATTAAAGTTCATTCATTTATTCACATGGTATTTGGACGGAAAGGTATTCTGTTGTTACATAAGTCAATGCTGACCGGTAACCAAAACGGGTGACAACCGGACCTGTAAGAACCAAGATTATACCAAATATTAATATACAAGGTCGACTTAGCTCATATTGACCGACTGGACAATTATACCTGACTGACTAGACAATTATAGGGTTAAAGATATATAAACTGAATCTTCCTTAAAGTCATACATAACTCTGAGCACCAGTCTCATATCGGTAAACTTGTCTGCTTCATATACAAATAACATACCTAAAGAAACATACTGTGGTTAAATAGCACTGGATATTAATTACCAGAAGTGCAGGATGCATGTTTATAACATATTCAACCTTTACCTAAAGTACCAATACACATATAGTATCATGTAGTTCATTACAGAAATAACTCGCCCCGATATGCCATCTATGCAGAGTAGAAGACAGGACATAAATCACAGAAACTTCCCTCAGTTCATGGCACATGGCAACATAACACACTGTAATCTACAATTTAAGTAATACTAGGTATCATTCTATACAGAGCATAGACCTTAATTGGACCTATACGGTCCAATTTGAGTTTTAGTCTGACTCGTGACAATAATTTGGTACCGGAATTTACCCTACATCCAAAGTTCATAACAGCGGTTGTGAACGGAATTTACCCTACATCCAAAGTTCATAACAGCGGTTGTGTACGAAAATTAGGCAATATAATTACCTAGCGAGACAAATAGAATTACATATCATGGAATGACGTAATTACAACACATATAAGGAAAGTGGGAAGAGGTGCCGACATGCCGACTGGTAATTGCTAATCATAGGTCAACAATCCGAAACTAGCGAATTTAGCGTGAATATATAGGAATCAGTTATATGAAAATTAACATCGTACTCACAGTCTATAATTACAGTACTTAAACCAATTTTAGTGTTCATCTATGTGTATAAAATAGTGGAATGTTTCTCCGACAAACACGCTCTGGTTTATCACAGCCCGCCATTTTACAGGAAAAGAAAGATCGTGCCGCCTGGCGGCGAGCAGCCTACGTGAACTAGCTAACATATGAAGCAAACGGTCTAAGGGGCATAATAACGTGTGTCTTAGGGGTCACGTCCAATTAATCGAGGCACTTTCTCGATGCCTTCGAGATGGATCGAGAAATTTCTCGGCTGAAACCGGGAGGGCAGAACCGGGACCCCTGACGACAACTCCCGGTTTGCTCCCGGTTCTATCTCGATCGAAACGTCCCGGTTTTCGATATGTTTACGAAATTGATCGATAATCTCGAAGGGGGTCCCGGTTTCAATATGTCAGTGTTTTGTTACCGTTAATTTGGACTATCTTAACTTCTCGGGCTATTAGAGTGTGGCGCTGGTTATATATATATATTATAGGGGTGTTCGCCGCCTACGTATATCGCGTTCAAACTATAATTCAGAAAACGATTTTTTTATGATGTTTTCAATGTTATTCATCGTTTATTCGATATATCTATGTCCTGAGGTTTCGTGAATCCAAATGAACGGAAACTCTGATTTATCTATATATAAATTATGAATATATATTTTAGTGAACTGCTCTCACATCGATAACTGATTGTTTATCTGACAAGTATCCGTCGCGGAATAAATGACATCAATTGGATATGATCTGAATAATAGTGGTATGGAAGCATGCGTTAATTATTGTTCTATATTCTTTTTTCGAGAAAAAAAGAATCGTTTCAACCAAAACATGAAAGCTGTGTTAAGAGCTTGACTGGTGAATCGCCTAGGTGCGTAATATGTTTTATAATTTGTTAGTATTCATTGCAGATTCCATTTTTTGAAAATTATTGTATTATGATATAGTTTAAATAAGGAGATTATTTCAACAACGTTTATTTCTGACATAAGCTTGCCTGTAAGTGGTTAGCGGAAATACTGGCAATCGGAACTAGAGGTGTTGATAATTTACGCCACAGTCGGTCTGTGAAAACACGTCCCTCGGCTTGAAACAACGGCGAAGGGACAGGGCTTAATTTTTTTGAATGAGAAAAACGGAAACAGCATGCACTGTTGGCGGGAGCTTGATAATTTACTCACGCTCTATTATTTATTGCCGATTTCATATGTATAGGGAATTAACCAAATAATGGAAGTATAATTACTGCCCAATTCAGAGGGCAATCACGCTTTATACCAACGGTTACATACATTTTACTATAAACGATGCCGCGTTTTGTTTGCCCGAAAAAATTCGATCGAGCGTTTATGTTTATATTCTCCGGTTTTCAGTGAATTACCAGACGCTCCTGTGATCTTCGTAGTCTCTTTATTTCTGAATATACGGGGGAAATCCCATTCTGATCAACTTTCAGAGGAACATATGGAATTTTATCCTAGACTTGCATAATTTATTTCAATTAGCAATTCCTGCATGGACACATCTTATAAAGTGATTCAAATTCTAAAAAACAGGTTCAGAATAACTCAATAATAATGAGACAGTTTATGCATTTTCAATTGGCGACGTTTCTTTTTTCCATTCATAACGTTTAGAGGAATTGCGCCGTCTGAGAACGTATGCGACTACAGACATCTAGACGGAATAACAAAATAATATTAAATGATTCACGTCCAATCTAATTCATTTAAATGCATATGTATTCGCCGATATTAATCTCTCTGCGACAGACAATATTTATACCAAGCATACGCCATCTGAATGCTTCAAACTTTCATTTGATGACATCTCGATTCCATTCTCGAAGCATGTTGAGTTATTTCGAGGAGGATCGAGATGGACTTGCGCTTCGAGAGAAAACCGGGAGCAAACCGGGACAACAATCGATAGAGATAAACCGGGACCCTTCGAGACGAGATATTTATCGGTTTTACTCGTTTATCGAGAAACCGTCTCGATCGATTGGACGTGACCCCTTACAGAATGTAACTTTCCAGCGGGAATAACTCTAAGCGTCAAATAAACATTGCCCACAAGCTGAATAGTTTTAATCGGCTATCAGACAAGTGTGAATCTATTGTGTAATAACTATACGCTTTCTGTAATCATCGAAAGGAACGTATCATCTGTACATCGTTAAGAACATTTTCAAGTCTTTGCGATGTTATGTATAAATCTATTCCAAGATACCGCGCAGTATTATTTGTATATACAATGTCGCCATTTACTTTCCTTCTCAGCCTCCTCAGCCTCTTTTCAACAGAGGATTCGATCTGCAATGTGTCCGGTACAGCGGGAGACGGAATGAATCTGGGGCTACACTCTGCTGCCAAAACAATACCTCCAACTTTACAACTCATATCACGAAGGATTAACAGGTCTAATTGGTATCACAGGTGAAGGCAAGACGTATAGTCCCTTCTGCCGTTCGGAGTGATACATGGGCGTGATTGACGTTCCGGACACCGACAAGGACGATCGTTTAGGAGAGATAGCGCATTCTGATTGTCTGGCTCCGGCAGATTATAATACAGTTTCAATTATTGATACTTTTATATCTTCTATGTATTAACTTCAATTTATTCACCGAACAAAATTCAGCAAGAAATCACAGAGAATATTAACAACAATAGAGAAGAAAAGCAACTCCGAGTAGGGATGACAATTTCATTCTGTATATTTCGCTATTAGTTATAGCATCTTCAGCAGTGAACACTGCAGTTGTTCACTACTGAAGATGCTATAACTAATAGCGAAATATACAGAATGAAATTGTCATCCCTACTCGGAGTTGCTTTTCTTCTCTATTATTGAAAAATCATCAGTGGTTCCAATGGATATTAACAACAACAATGAAATAGCCTCATATGTGACGGGAACTGTAGGAGTTTTCTATCCCACGGGAACAGTAAAAAGCTTGACAATTCAACAGCAAGAGTACAAGGTTGAGAAATCTAGAGAATGGTGGATACTGTTTTTTTTTATAGAGAATCATTGAAGAAAAAATAAAAAGCTCTAATATATACACAGAAAGCTCTACTGTCTCATTTTCAGTCGATAGTGCAATACGTGAGAAATAGAGACTATTGTACTATGGTATTAGATATTAGCAAAATATTAAAATAAGTACATGGAGATGAATGCGATCATTACGCAGGCACAGGAAGGAAATAACAAACTGAGTAAAGTAACATATCAGAGGATAGGACTTATTTATATATATATATACATTGGCATAATTAACCAGAGATTTATTGACGCGATATCAAAGCATACTCAACAAGACAGCTTTCAGATGAGATTTAAACAAAGACTTGAAAGCACAACTTCAAGACTTCGAATCGGCGGAGAGTGAGCATTCAATTACTCAAACTTTATCTATACCCTATGCAAAAATATTGTTACTGGTAACATTTACATATTGAGTCATAAGGACATAAAAACACTCCTGATGAATGGCACTAAATAAAGTTAGCCGAGAAGAATAAACTTGAATCCCGACCAGAAGATAGTACTATCTGCACTGGAACAGTACGTTATTGAGCTGTCAAAGTGAGAAAAAGTTGAACCTACAGTACTCGCTGATTGACTGGGCCTCACCAAGAGCAAGGTCGCTGATACAATACGCCGTACTGACAGAAGTACCCTCCCTCAAGCAAAACAAGTACTGAGACTCCTCAACTCGCAAGAAGTTCTAGCAAGTCTCCAGAGAAATTCGCCGGAATATTGAATATCCGTGGTCTTTTTATTTTGGAGGAGTAGAATGAATGCTGTAAACTGTGAAATGGTCTATAAAACTATACAGTCGATCGACTACGCTCGAGGAGGCATCCCTTTTGCATGTTATGTAAAAGAGACATTATTTTGTTGAGGGAGTAATAACGGAAAAACAATTGTAACATGGTCTCCAGGTGGTGCCACCTATAAGCGAATCGGCGCAAGTACATTCCCAAACGATAACTTGAAGGAAGTTACACCAAATTTGGAAAAGAATTACCAAAACGAATCCGTTCAGGTTTTTAAAAGTTGCTGTCTAGAAACGCAATTCAGTATGAAAAACAATGCAAAGCACCCAGATATCAAATTTGGAAAGAATCTATTCAAGTTTTCAAAAGTTTTATTGTCCGGAAACGTAATTTTAAATTGACCCCCAGTTGGCGCCACCCAGATAGGCATGATAAACAATATCAAGCGAGATATTGAGGCTAGATACCCACACACCAGAATCGGTCCAGGTTTTCAAAAGTTATTGTCTGGAAACACTATTTTAACTTAGCTCCCAGGTGACTCTACCTATATGCACGAAAAAAATCTCAATCCAGATCTTCAGGCAAGGTACCCACACACCAAATTTGGAAAGAATGTTTAAGGTTTTTCAAAATTTATTTACTGGCAGTGTAATTATAACTTGACCCCAACTGGCACCACCTGGAGGCAGATCGGTACGAAAAACAATCCCAAGCAAGATTTTAAGGCAATTGGATTTTTAAGAATTATTGTCAGGAAATGAAAGTTTAACTTTGCCCCAAGGTGGCGCCACCTATAGTTCGATCGGCACTGAAAAAACCCCCATCACATGATATTCTTGAATTAATGTATCAGTGTTTTCAAACTTTGCAAGGCCACTGTCTGTGTGCAATTCATTTGTGGGAGAAATGTATATACATGCACATGTCCCAGGTCCTAAAATCATCATACTGTATACATGACTGAATGGCATGGCTGTTGACCAGGCATTGAATGTACTTCCGAGGTCATATATTGAGCCAATGGCCAACTACTATTTTGACCCTCGACAGTGAGGTTTCTGAGTCATGGCTGCGAACCAATCAATGATGTGCTTTCTATGCAAATAGGAAAACAGAGACAGCCACTTTAGGTCTAGATGGAAAATTTGCATGTAAGCGAAATTGTAGAAGAAATACAAGTAGAGCTGCAAAACAAAAACGATAGGTGTCTTACCCTAGACAGGAGCACTATGCACCACAAATTTGAAGTTGATTGACATTCAAAAGTTATCCGACGGAAACAAAACGTGGGAAAAAGAAGAAGCTGATGAAAGAAGAAACTGACAGAAACATAAGGCATCCCTAATTAATGTTTGCCTAACTGCTAGGATAGTTGTGCATCGCTGATGACATATTTAAGTAGTTTTGGAAAATGTCGGGAAGAGAAAAAAATTGTCTGTAAATATTATGACTAGGTAGTCATTTAATTTGGTAAAATGGCAGAATTTTCAATTTCGAGAAGAGGTTAGTTGTGTGTGCGAATCTCTTTTAATGCGGAGAAGCATTGTTTTGCAAGTTGGCTATTGGCCATGGTTAGTTGTTTGCCTATACCTTACTGCAGTAGAAAATATAAGAGTAGATCGAATAATGCATAACATAACATTATTAGGGTCTTCCTTTTAATATACACCTGCGCAAAGTCAAGCGCCACTCTATTTAGCCAGGGCCATCGCAAAGCCCTGATAAGAGTCCCTTTGAGCACTTGTGGGACAAACTGGGTTTCACAATACAGACAACCCCACACTACAAACAAGACAAGAATTGACCCAAGCATTCCATGAGCAGTGGGATCGTATTTCAATGATACAGATCAGGCGGTTGAGAAGAACGTCGTCTGTGTAAAAGAAGAGTACACGGTAATGTATCATGGAAATGTACAGGACGATTGTTAATTTGTGATCACCTACATCATTTGTTTCCACGATGAATTAGCCGAAAATGACATACACCGCATTTAGCCATTGTCTTGTCATGCTTATAAATTCGGATTACTGACAAATATTGTTCTTCTTGTCTTTTATAAGAGTAGGTTTAATAGATGTCCAGGTACGCACTGTCTAATAACGCTTTTCGCAACTGTACATGCTTACGCAATACTATCAGTTACACGGTTTGTCAGTGATCCAATACAGAAATATGTGGGGTCAGTAAAATTTATATTAAGCGAGGCGTCAGTCGAGTCCAATATAAATTTTACTGACCATATATATTTCAGTATTGGGTCACTGACAAACCGTGTAACGAATTTATCCCGCTGAAGACCCTTTCTGAACACGCCAAAGTCCATAGGCAAATACTGTGAGATAGGACTTCTTGTGAACAGCTTTTACCCTATGTTGTTGTTGCTCAGGAAATTAGAAAAAAACAAAAAAAACACTGTATGTGAAGTCACACATTTGCATAATTCAGTGCTGATAACGAAATGAAAAATAAATGCTATCTAATTTGGAAGTTCATCTGCTGAAGCTCACCTTTATTACAAATACTTGTTTTCAAAGTGAAGCCCGAGAAATAATCGACGCGAGGCAGCCGACGCGATTGTTAGAGACAGAAGCTACTGTAAAGGGAGCTAACCTAGTTAATCACCCCGAATTACAATCGACGGTGGTGGATGAAAAAATATCGGACGACCATGTGACCGCGATCGTTCGTTTTCATTGGACGATTTTGTCTCAAGCGGGATAAAACTGTATAGGATAGGGTGGGGATTAACTTTTGAGCAGGTGTATATTATGCTTGGTGTTATTAACCCCATCTGGGCTGGGCTTTTAGGGACTGTCCAGGCCTGGGGGAGGGGGAGCAAAATGACCCTAACCATAACCCCCCTAATTATTGTTCTTACCCCTTGATCTAGGGAGCTGAAACTTACCACACTATACCCTTGGGTCAAGCTCTACAAGAAAATGTAAAATCCAAGATGGCCGCCGTGACGACGTCACAGTGACCTCATTTTCAAAAACGGCATCTTTTGGTCGATTTTTCGGTCAGATTTTCCGAATTTTTTATTTATGCAATTTCTCCGCAAAAACTACATGGTAATTTAGTAAATATTAATGTGATGTAAAATAAAATAGTTTTTGCCCACTTTTCATCGCGGAAAAGCAGAAATGTTGAAGAATTATGACGAAAACATTACTTTTCTGGTACCCCTCGTGGCCGCCATCTTGAATTTACCCATGATCCTCTGCTCGGGGGTTATGCAAATAGGCTCAAAATGACTCCAATATGATAAACTATAAAGTCACGGAGTTGCAGCTCTCCATTTGTTGTCGTTCCGGAGATAGCGCAGAAAGTTTGGTAGGGAGAAGGCCATTTTGGCCCCCCAGGCCTGGTATGGTTCATCGGTTGATGATATCACTATTTCTAGAAAGTTTTGAAGACAGTATTTGAATATGTGCTTTCCAAGTTAGCTTCCCTTAAAATTTTAACGTGGGGTTGTGTGAGGATAGTGTGGAATGAATTACTATTTGGATTTCTGCAGTTAAACGTTTTGAACAGAGGTATATTGAAGTCCATAAGGCTCTTGTTAATGATACATTTGTGATTATCCAATCCCCGCTCAGATCATAACTTTTTGTACAAGACGATTTTTCCCAAAGTTGTGGTCAACCTCAATATATGCTAGTTTTGACCATATCTTGGCTACTATTTGATAACAAATTTCGAAACTTACATTGAAGATGCTTATTACCTTGCAGAAGTACACTGTCAGTTTTTCCCCGTTTTGATGATTTTCCCGTTATTGTATTCAATGTATTCTTGACCGCTGGACAGCTGTGCATTTGCAGGAATGCAACGATCCGCCCCCACCCTCTCAATGACCTAGAAATTCCCTATATGTTCTGGCCCATACAATCCTCAGGTATGAGTATTAGCGAGGCAGTTACTCGTATGGGGGGATTGTATGAGGCAGAATATCACGTAATATCTAGGTCATTGACAGGATTGGGGCAGATTGTTGCATTCCTGCAAATGCACAGCTGCCCAAAGGAGGTCTCACCCCTGCCCCCCCCTGCACCAGGTACCTGCCTCGTGAATTCTGCATCTGTGGGGATATTACGTGATATTCTGCCCCATACAATCTCCACATACGAGTAACTGCCCGGCAAATTCTCCATTTGTAGGGATATCGTGGGGTGCTCTGCCCCATATCATCCCCATGTATTAGTATAGCCCAGCAAATTTCACATTTGCAGGGATATTGTAGGGCAGTCTGCCCTATACCTACACCACGTGGGAATAACTACACAGCACATTTCCCTTCTGAAGTGAAATTGAGGGTTTGTCTGCCCCGCTCCATCACCCGCCTGAGTAACAACCCGGTAAATTCCCAACATGTGGGGATATTGTGAGGCGGTCTGGTCCACACGGTCACCCACCCCGTATGGGAATAACACCCCACAAATTTCTCATTTCTCATTGTGAGGTGGTTTGCCCCATACCATCCTGATGTATCTTCTTTGACTGAAGGCGCTTGATGATATAGCCACGTTTTCTAAGCTTCTGCAATAAGGGGTTTTATTCCCGCCATCCGCAGCACTATATCTTCTATCATTGAATTGTACATTGTTTTTTATATTGCTGTTATATGGTGAATAAATCAAATCAATCAATCCATCAATTCTGCAATAATGTTTTGTGACGTTGATAAAAATCGTCACATTTAACACAGGATCTAGCAAATGCTACTAGATGAGATATGTATACGCCACATACAAGTCCCTCTGGCGTATTACTATCCAGATAGTGATAGTTTACGATGTTGAAATTGTAATCGTCTCTTTTACCGTAAAGTCGACGAGAGAGATTATGGAGATATAGGTCTAAGTAAGATGTGTCGTTAGGGCCATTTGTAGTTTCCTTCAAATCCAGTGAAGATGGACATATATCCTTCACTGCGTCATTTATATAACGATTTTCCACAGCAAGAAGGTCGTCTATGTAGCGATTAGTGAATGAGAAGGAATGGGAATCCAAGATCAGAGACTAAGTTCAATGTAAGGATATTACCAAATCCCTACACATTCCCCAAACGATCCCCACATAGATGACCCCACACAATCCTCACATATTGATATTGTTTTGTAACGGTTATCATTGAAGACTATGCCTAAGAAAGTAAATGTGTTAACACATTCAGTTTCATTTTCAACAAGAACAAACGTTGGTGTACTAATACGTAGTCCATCTTGTTGGTTTTATCAGCATATATTCATTGTTCTTCACTTTAAGAGATAGAAGTTTGCATGGGAATCAGTTATGAAGTTTAATAAGCTTTTCTGACACCGTTTCTACTGAGTCTGTGGGATCCGAATTTGATCTAATAGTGCTTGTGTCGTCAGCAAAGAGAATCACATCCAAAACGGTAGATGCCTTATAAATATCAGTGACGTAGATTAAGAAGAGAATGGGGTCAAGAATGGAACCCTGAGGCACACCACTATATATGGCATTAGAGTTAGAGAGAACGTTAATGTAACATGTACACTGAAACCAAGATGAGAGCAATCTACCAAGCCAGTCAATGGAAACTCCAAGTAATCCATAGTGCTCAAGCTTACAAAGTAGTAGTAGTAGTTCATGATTTAAAGTGTCGAATGACTTGGACAGATAAAAAAACATAGCAAGGCTGAACTTTTTCTTCTTTAACATTGATTTATATATCGCATAGAGAAAGCATTGCATCACACGTCGGATTATGTTCTATCGTGATTTTATTAAAACAGCCTAGATATCAATTCAACCAGGCTGACTGATATGTCTGCTTTCTCTGAATGATTTTGCGTCCGTTCAATACCGCCCCATATTATAGGTTATTGAATCTCCCCTGATGTCTGTACAGAGCGGATGAGGCCACCATTACTGAAGGCATGCACTTATTGGACATTAACGCGCAAAGTTTTGTAAGTTTATTGGAAGTTTAAATTGTTGATGCTTAAAAGCTTTTTGATACTTTGGTTAAAATAAAACGTGTCTAGTTGCCTCTGTCGATTGGCTGCTACACTGGATGATGGGCAAGTTCGGAACCTGCTGATCCCATGTGTGATAGGAGAATTACGTTATTGCGCGCATGCTGCGAGTCGTATAGCAGTATTCTGAATGCAAGACTGTCGGATTGGGCTGAAGACAATGGTTTGCTATAGTAGACGAGCGAAATGGGTTCAGAAAAGGTCGTTATACGGAAGACCATTTAAGCTCAAATTATAATATTATAGAAACTAGAAAAAGTAGCAAGTTGTCCACATTTACTGCTTTTTTACATTTAAAAAAAGCGTACGAAACTGTTAATCGTGAGCTGATGTGGAATAAATTGATAGAGGTGTAGGAGATAAAATGGTGAGAGCTAAAAGATTTATGTATGATCACGTTGAATGTTGTGGGAAAGTGAATGGAATTTATACAGATTGTTTCAGTGTGAATTCCGGTCTCAAACAGGGGTGTTCGTTGTCTCCCTTTCTTTTCAACCTTTCTATGAACGATTTGGCCTTACAAAACAAAGCCCTTGACATCGATGTTCATATAGATAGAATATAGACTTTTGATGTATGCCGATGATGTAGTTTTATTAGCAGAAACCGAATTTGATCTACAAAGTCTTTTAAATTGTTTAGATGAATGGTGTTTAGATAATAAGATCCATGTGAATCAAGAAAAATCCAAAGTTGTTCTTTTCCGAAATAAGGCCAAACTTTGTACACAATGTAATTTCACGTGTAGTAATTTAGATATCAAGGTTGTGGATAGGTACATTTATTTGGGTTTGGTGCTTTCGCAATTCTTAGATTATGACGGAATGGCAAAGGCGGTAGCACAGTCAGTAAGCCGGGCATTTCGATTAGTTATTAGTCAAAACATATTGGTGATGTACGGTACTGCACGTTCACAAGGAAAACAAATCCCTAGTTTGGCCTGTTCTCAATTATGGAAAGATTTGGGGAACAAGTGCCAGGTCGTGTATCAATGCAGTGCATAATAGAGCATGTCGTTTTTATCTAGGTGTTGGAAAATATGCCCCAAACACAAGTGTTTGTGGAGATATGCCCTGGGAACCACCAATTGTAAGACAATAGGGTAGTATACGACGTTTTTGGTGTAAAACCATAAATATGGATGCTCGTCGGTTAAACAAAATAGTTTTATTGTGGTCTGTACTGCAAGCAGATAAAGAGAATAGGAACTGGGTATTCCAGGTAAAAAAAATGTTTCCAGGAAAACGACTCGAGTCACTTTTTGAATACAGACGTAAGGTATGTGCCGAAATATGTGGCCAGTTGTATTAAGGAATGTATTATGTGTATATATGCCAACGATTGGAAAAAAGCCGTTACAAGAGTTGGCTCCATTAGGGGACGAAGTCGGAATAAGTTAAGGACGTACATCCTGTTCAAAACACATTACGTACCAGAAGCTTACAAAATTGAAAAAAAATATAGAAGTGCCATGGCAAAATATATGTCAGGGATTGCCCCGTTAAATTGAAACGGTTAGATATGAAGGATTGTCGGAAGAGTCTAGTCTTTGTTTCGTTTGTCCTGGTAAAATAGAAAGTGAGAAACATGTTTTATGCGATTGCCCACTTTATGAAGACTTGAGGTTTCAATTGTACCAAGAGGCCCAGTTTGTTTATGGATGTGATAAAAGTTTTCTTGGTCTTCCTGATAAGGATAAGTTGTCTTTTGTAGTCGAAAACCCGCAAATGGTACCTGTTTCTGCCAAAGCCTGCTTTCTTGCAAAGCGTAGAAATTTTTTTCTTAACTATCTGAAGTATAACCCATATTTATGTAATGTTTTATATATATATATATATATATATATATATATATATATATATAGGTAATATCCGTCTCTCGTAACTCTCTTCAAAGTGGCACCTATAACTGTTTTAACATTGTACTGTTTTTATCATGTTATATGTGGTGAGACGTTAATAAACAACTACCTGTCTATCTATCTATCGATCTATCTATCTATTCGTGCTTAATCCCTCTGTTGTTTTTCCTCATTGCCACTCACCTAGTGAAGCTTGGGTATCTCTCTGGTGTACACATTCTCTTCTAACCATTATAATATAAAAGTCAGTACATATGCATAGACGTTTTTTCTTTGTCTTGCTCATTTCGGTATTGAACAAGCTTCGGTTTTGCCGATAGATTGTGCTCAAGGTGTGTTCAGCTCCCGATACATACCGCCGATTTGCCGGTTTTTATCCATTCTTATAGTGAGTAGTCTGCTGACAGAAATCTGCCTCATTGTTATTCCTAAACGGGTAAATCAAGAAAAACTGATGGTAAGCAAATTGCCAGTAATAAGGAAAACAACCTACCTTCGCAGCCGAAGGCGGAAATTCGAGATGGCGCCACATCTTCAAGGTTAGACCTCCCTGTTCATCCGTGACCTTGCCAGAGCCAGTGAACTTTTCCGAGCCAGTAAATCCTGATCAAGAAGCAATGGTAAAGGCGATGAAAACATTCACTGAGCAAGTTATATATATTCTTGTCCAATTCAAGCGTGACATTACTGCTAGCATTGAATTCTCTCAAAATCAAACAACTGAGAAGCTGCATGAGGCACGTAAAGAAATAAAAAACCTCAGATCAGAGTTAGCCACCGAACGCACCACCAGAGAGGCTCTTGAACTAAAATTTATATTCGAAATGGCGCGTCGTGGATCCCAGTTAGAGGTGAATTTTTTTTACCAGTTCAACAAACAGGAAAAGCGTACTCGCGCTTACAATATCAGGATAGATGGACTCCAAGAAACTGATGACCAGTCTTGCGAAAAGTCAGTATCCGAATTTCTTGTCACAAATAAACTGGGTGGTTTTGTCGATGAAATCGAAGCAAATAAATCTATTGAAATAGCCCATAAAATCAAATCTAGACGAGATGTACCCGGTAGAGCCCCTCAGATCATCGCCAGGCTGTACAGTCGCTCTGTGGGAAATCAAATAGTTGTCGACTTCAAAAAAACAAGTGGCGCAGACAGCCGTCTGCCTTATAATGTGATAGATCTCAATGCCGTTGACTATAACCTGAAAAGACAAGCTGCCCCGCAGATGGCCCAAACCTTCAAGGAGAAGAAAAAGGTTCGTTTCAGTGCTGGTAAATTGGTGGGTTTATTTTATCGACCATCTGGAAATAATCCTAACTGTTTCAATAACCAATTAACTACAATTCTAACAGCTATGAAAGTGGGGAAAACTAAGTGTACGCTTATGAGCGACTTTAATATAGATTTATTTAAGATCGATCATCATTTACCATCTAAAAATTTCCTGGATACCCGTGTTACAGCCCATACGGCTACTCTCATTGATAATATCTTTACCAATTCGTATGATGAAACTGTCATGTCTGGCATTTACCTCACGGACATCACGGATCATTTTCCTGTATTTTATATAGATAAACAACGCATGCCTAAACCCTGTGATATAAGTGAAATTACATATCGTAAAATAACGAAGGAAAATCAATTTTTTTTTCTCAGATAGGATTAATAACGACGGATCGACGGATCATGGGGGACATTACGACGTAAATACTGCATTTGAAGTCTTCTCTCATCATTTCACCACGATCTATGATGACTGCTTTCCCGTTTAAACTAAACCTATTCAGTAGACCAAAATTATAAAACCATGGGTAACTCCTGGTATATTATCTTCAATCCGGCAAAAGAACCGACTCTATATACTCCAGCTTAAACACCCAAATCCGTTGATTAGGACGCAATACCGACAATACAGGAATAAACTTAACCACTCTTTAAAAATTGCAAAGAAATCTTACTTCCATAACAAATTCAATGAATGTAATAATGATATCAAGGGTACCTGGAAAACGATAAATCAGTTACTTAATCGGCAAAAAACAACGTCTCTGCCGAAGATGTTTAACCCTACCTGGCCTGGCGTCCATGTGGTATCCGCGAAAGTCGTGTTTTTCAATCTTCTCGCTCCATTTCTTCACATTTTCCTTGCCTAAAAGGCCTTGAAAGTATTTTATTTATGCAAAACTAATTATTGTATATTTTATTTGATTTTTTCGAGAGAAAATAAAAATTTCGAAAAATCGACCCCAAAAAAAGACCGAAAAATGGCTTCCGAGAAGATGACGTCATCATGGCGGCCATCTTGGACTTTTTACATTCCCGGTAGAGCTTGAACCAAAGATACTGTGTGGTAAGTTTCAGCGCTCTAGCCTTAGTGGCAGAGAAAATATATAGGGGGGCACTTTCCCCCCCCAGGCTGCGATACACCCCAAATCGCCCAGGCCAGATAGGGTTAATATCGATAATGTCGACACTACAGTCGCCAAAAAGTTTAATGAATATTTCTGTTCAGTCGCTAGTAATTTGGCTGAAAAAATCCCAGAGGTAGACGGTAGATTTACAGACTATCTTACAGGACATTTTCCGAACGATTTCAAATTCCAGATAGCAGAAATTATCATGAATTCCAAAAATAGTGCAGCTGGACTTGATGGAATTCGTATGTCACTTCTCAAACCTATTTCCCAAACTATCAGTTTACCTTTATCAAAAATTATTAACTTATCCGTCCAGACTGGTATCGTTCCCTCAGAAATGTATTTGAAAATTATAGACCCATTTCGGAATTACCATGCCTTAGTAAAATCTTAGAAAAGTTTGTTGCTAATAACATTAATAACTATCTTGAAGAATTTGCTATCTTATGCTGCAATCAGTTTGGATTCAGATCGAACCACTCCACCTACTTAGCAGTACTGTCGTTATATGAATTACTGGCTGCTGCCAAGGAATCCAATCTGTTCAGCAATGTCACGTTTCTAGGTCTTTCAAAGGCATTCGACACCGTTGACCACTCTATACTGTTAAAAAAATTGGAACACTATGGATTCCGTGGTTTAAGCAACCAGTGTTTCAAAAGTTATTTAAGTGGTCGTCTGCAGTCTGTTTCGTATAATGGAACTTTATCTAAAGCAGAACAAATTACATGTGGTGGCCCTCAGGGTTCCATCCTGGGACCGATACTATTCCTCATTTATATCAATGATGTAATACTAGTCTTAGATATTTTGAAAATCATTCTATTCGCTGATGATACGAATGTAACTCTGTCCAGTGCTAATCCAGAAGTCCTCTTCGACATCATGTCACAGGAACTAACTTTATTACATAACTGTTTCTCGTGTAATAAATTGTCGCTAACTATTAAAAAGACAAAATCCATGTTGATCTCACCCAGCTGTAAAAGAAACGTACCATTTACGCCGGAGTTGCATGTAATGGGACAAGGCATTGAAATAGTTGATTGTTTTAAGTTTCTCAGAGTATACTTGAATGAAAAATTCAATTGGAAAAATCATATCAACGAACTCTGCAAGAAAATATCGAGAAACTTTGGTATGATTAATTCAGTCAAGCAATGCCTAAACAAAAGAACCCTTTATATCTTGTACTACTAACTGATTTATCTCTATCTATCCTATTGTAATGTTATTTGGGGCAACACTTATGTTAGCTAATTAAAACCTCTAATTCTTCTGCAAAAAAGAGCAATTCGAATTATTTCCCTTTCGAATAAATTCGAACAGTCAAGTCCTTTATTTGCCAGCCTCAAAATACTGCCGGTCGTAGAACTTAATCGTTATGTTATGTTGCCATTCTGTCAGAAATTCATCCATCATTGCTCATTGTTGCCCAAACCATTCCATAAGTACCTCACCAAATTATGTGACGTACACAATTATCCTACCAGGGATTCCTCGTCCAAATTATATAGACCCTTCTTCCGAACTGATCTTTCATTTCATACACCTAAAATCAAAGCCCCTAGAAAATGGAACAAGTTACCCTCCGACTTACAAAAATGTACCTCCATATCATTATTCAAAAGACTTGCGAAACAATATCTACAAACAGATAACACTACACCCATATCCACTCTTAATTAAACACCTGCAGTATATACCAATGGTTGTATTTTATTCACCGCACTCTCTGATAATTACTTTTCATTCCTCAACATCTCACAAACATAAACTGACGTCTTTTATAAATTATAAATGTATTTGCCCTTCGTATTATGCTGGGATACCACAAGCCCCCTGGGGTTTTCTCTCGCCGATCACCATATTCTTCTTCTTTATCGAACTCGGTGTATATATCATTACATCATGTGTTAATTTGTTATCAATTTCTCGGTTGGTGAATACAAAACCAGACAAACAACCGTCTTAACCCTATCTGGCCTGGGCTTTCTGGGGGCCTGTCCAGGCCCGGGAGTGGCGAAATGCCCCCCCCCCCCCGCCCAACCCTTATCATTTTTCTTACCCCATGAGCTCACCACACTATACCCTCGGGTCAAGCTCTACCAGAAAATGAAAAAAAAAATCCAAAATGGCCGCTTCGATGACATCATAGTGACGTCATTTTCAAAAACGGCATTTTTTGACCAATTTTTCTGTCAGATTTTCCGAATTTTTGATTTATGCAATTTCCCCGCAAAAACTGCATGATAACTTAGTAAATATTAATGTGATGTAAAATAAAATAAGGTTTGCCCAATTTTCATCGCGAAAAATTAGAAATTATGAAGAAACATGACGAAAACATCACTTTTCTGGAACCCCACTTGGGCGTCGTCTTGAATTTACCCATGATCCTCTGCTCGGGGGTTATGCAAATAGGCCCAAAATGACCCAAACATGATAAACTATAAAGTCACGGAGTTTCAGCTCTCTATTTTTTGTCGTTCCGGAGATAGCACAGAGAGTTTGGTAGGGGGCGCCATTTTGTTCCCCCCCCCCCGGGCTGGTAGGGTTAAGGACATTGGACAACTGGAAGACGATGCTCCAACTGCATACGTCAGGTCACGTTGTTTTTCGGTCAATTACTGACATATATATTTTTATAAGAATATTCTCAATGCGGTTATTTTGGATGTCTTCCAGTGAAGTCTGCAGAGAACATTCACGCGAATATTGGTTTGGAACGTCGAAACACCGGTGTGTTTCGCGACGTTGAGTGAATTGTTGACCTGTTTTGATCGATTGAGAACATGATAATCTGAGAGATATGTATATGCCACATTGTTCAGCCGAGAAACAGCTGGTTAGCTGTCGTAACTGTTATCGTCAGTAGTAGTGTCTACTGATTTAAAGTCCCTTTGCCCTCTTTGCACTTAAACTTGAGGGGTAACTCTTGATTTCCCTAAAGAATCCGACAGGGGGCGCCACCAGCTCAAGAGAGCTCCCCGCAAAAGGGAGGTACCTCTTGATGCACTTTTGTGGTTTTTTGGCAAATGCCGGGTTATCTTCCCTGATTCGAACATTTGCATATTAAATCTATACGAGAAAATGCCTGTATGGGATATGGATGATCCGATGGGGTCGTATGAGGTATCATTGTGAAGCTTATGTGAGGGGCCATCTGATGGGCTGGGTGTGGGGTTGAAATAGCGTCATTCTGCGCATGCGCGGCGGACAAAGGGTATGGAAATAGACGTTTTGGAGCTAGGGGAGCCACTAATGGTCCGATGGGGTCGAGTGAGGTATCAACGTGAAGCATTCGTAAAGGGGCATCTGATGGGCTGGGTCTGGGGTTGAAATAGCGTCATTCTGCGCATGCGCGGTGGACCAAGGGTATGGAAATAGACGTTTTGGGATCTAGGGGAGCCCCTAATGGTCCGATGGAGTCGTATTAGGTATCAATGTGAAGCCTATGTGAGGGGGCATCCGCCGGGTGGGTGTGGGGTTGGAATAGCGGCATTCTGCGCATGCGCAGTAGACCAAGGGTATGGAAATAGACATTTTGGGATCAAGGGGAGCCACTAATAGTCCGATGGAGTCGTATGAGGTATCAATGTGAAGCTTATGTGAGGGAGCATCTGACTGGACTAGTGGCTCGGGCGTTGTCACCATTCTACGCATGCGCAGACAGGGGATTGTGGGAAAAGGGTATGAAAATAGACGTTTTGGGATCGAGGGGCGCACCTAATGGGCCGATGGAGTAGAGTGAGGTATCAATGTGAAGCCTATGTGAGGGGGCATCCACCTGGACTAGTGTCTCTGCAGTGTTCAACATTCTGCGCATGCGCAGACAGGGAATTGTGGGAAAAGGGTATGGAAATAGACGTTTTGGGGTTTAGGTGGGCCACTAGTCCTCCGATGGAGTCGTATGAGGTATCAATGTAAAGCAGTCGTGAAGAAGCATCCGCCTGGACTAGTATGACGTGGAACTGACGTCATCCTGCGCATGCGCAGTAGACAAAATCTTCTAGTCTAAAGAAATGCTATCTCCATTCAGTTTATATGCATATACAACTCAATACGTCATTTAATCACGAGAAACCAATCGAGAGGGAATCATGTCCGTTTCAGAAAGGCTCCCATGGTCAAACACAGTTCACCATTTCCATTTGTCAAATCGAATCCGTATACATCAGCTATATTCATTTCAGAGCAAACCCTGCACATGTAGATAAAGTTAATTCAAGTGCAAGTTTCCATTTATACAGGATGCAGGAAACCTGACCCTAATTCAACCTCTGGTTAACATCTCTGAGGTTAATCGGGACTCTTCTCTGCAACGCGTACATGCATATATTAAAATGACAAATTAGCCAAACACGAGATATATATATGATTTTCTATATAATAACCTGATCAAAATATAAATGAGCCTAAAACCTTCATTATCTCATTCGATATTTTACATACCTCCGTTACCACAAGTTAATTGTTAGTTCTCCCAACAACAATTACTCATATACTATCAATCAATATATAGCAAATATCATATGGTATCATGCAGGAAAAAGGACTTATAATAGAACGGTTACAACTTAAAAATCAAAAATAGATATATCAGATACCAAAGAATAAAAATGAAAAGATCAATTGACATGTTACAAATGTTATATTAGCAAGACAAACAAAAGCAAAATTATCAAATCATGAATTAATACTAGGTTAAAATAAGCCATTCAAAAGATGGTCAGGGAAATATGAAACCAAATAAATGCTTTTAAGGCGTGCACTCCTCTAACATTCATTTGAAATTTCACATACCTTCCCTACCGGAAGTTAGATGGTCATCTCGGCCAAAACAACATCTAACTAATTTAGACAAAACCAGTAGTAATTCAGGACTGAGAAAATTCAAACCCACAAGTTGATTGAACTTGGGGTACATCTTGTAATACAACATCATCATTAGCGGGTGATGGTACAGAAGTGGAGCGCTCTAGAGACTTGGACAAACAATGCGCAAAACAACAAAAACATAAGTTGAAACGTTTCATAATCCGGACAATAATAAAAACAAGTATGCATACTAAAAAGAAAGAAACACTTAAGTACATCAGAATGTCTCGAAAAGTGACAGAAATAGCCGCACTATTTTCAACCATTCGTAAAGGTTGTAGGGGAACATACTTCACTTTACGGAGATCATGCCAGGGTGTTGAGTTCAGGTAGGACAAAATGTTAGACTCATTTAAAACTGTAGGAATGTTAAAGGATGGTAAGGCAATAACACTGGAAGAGAGCGATACAGTACGAGTCATAACCTGGACCTGGCTTAGTCTCCAACCTAGTCCGCTAAAAGTACAATTATTTGGACTCAATAAATATAGTCCGGCGGACAGCTTATGGGTTGACGTGGATGCACCATCACAATGTTCAGAGACATCTTCTCCAAAAGTTTGCAAGACAAACTCACCTGGAGCGAGCTCAAATATTTTGCTGCTTGTATCGTTAGTCTGAATCAACTTAACCAAGCACGAATCACTTGGGGTACCGGTCAAGATACTCACAACACAGGGAATATGGTGTGCATCCATCATGGCGTTACCATAGCACATACGAGGTGTCTCACCTGTACAACGGTTAGGGCGAAAATACCACCCTGATCGAGTATTTAATCCAACATGATCAGCAGACAACATAACTTGCAGCAAATGACCAGAATCACGTAAGGGCATAGCCCACGATCGTAGGCCGTATTCAACATACGCACCGTTATCAATTAGAGGAAGCATGGCGATATAATTTAAGGATGTAGAATCATCAGCATCTGTCCAAATAGGATGAACCAAAACATTCTGATAATACCAAAAGTAAGGTTGGATAAGCTGGATAAGTAGGCACCATCTGTTGTATCTTACGTAATTCAGATAGCGGGAACAATTCTTCAGTGAGGCGACCTAATTCCATGGAGGCATATTGACGCGTATATCGTGAATGAGCCTCGTTAAAAGTACGCATGGTTAATTCCAAGGCACCAAGGATTTGGTTAAACTTCAATAAAAGGTAAAGACGCTGCCATTCCTGCTGTTGCGTCACCTTGACGTAATAAATAAAAGAGTTAACATGTTCAGTAATGTTAACAACAGCTGACGCTAGTTGATTAATCCGATCTCGATTTATGGTAATCTCATCAAAAGCATGGCGTATCCCGGTAGCAAGTTCATTGGAAAAATGGGCAATACCATTAGCAGCAGTTAGCGTAGTTTGAATCAATCGCCGGAGTTGTTCTATATCTTTAGCACTAGCAAAGCCAAACAGGGCGGAACCAATTTCACCTACAAAATCCAATAAACCTCGCCGAACTCTGTTAGGTTTTGGAACATACGAATTAGCACGCTCAGTCTGGTCAACTAGGTGATGGAAACGATAAAACCAACTTAAAAGATCGGTATGCGTCACTCGAACGTTAGAGAGAGATTTGTTAACCACACGATGAAGTTCTTGCACACGTGCATAAAAATCAGCGGGAAGTTGTGGTGGAGTAATTGTCACAATAATCGTCCATTCAGCCTTAACTAGGTTAACGGGTGTTTGACCGGTAACAAGAACACCATTCTGCAAAGGTGTAATCACAGTCCGAACCAAGGGAACTTGTAGCATAAATAACAGTGCTGTCAGAAACATGATTAGACCTACATCCACTGATACCGGAAAGTATAAGTGCGACGTTGTTTACGATGGAAAACTGGAGAGGGCAATGTTTGTTGTCTACGCTTGCGCAAATAATAGCCATGAGGGGAGGTGTCCATGTCATTATGATCAGACTCATTACCCTCAGCAATTGGCTCCCCTAATATATCAGCTTCCGTCGTATCATCCACACTCTCCCTATCCATTTCAACGTCAGTCGGCTCTGTCAACTCAGGCAGCTGATTGACAGGCGCATGGTTAGATTGTATTGGAGAGGGGGCGGAGACTGGCAACTGTCCATCAGTCTCTACCACAGGCGTATCTATTTGCTCACGAGGCAAAGGGATAGCTATATGTAACTGATTTTCGGCTCGTTTTAAACTTTGATGCGTACCCAATTCTGGATTGCGTTTAGGACGTGGCCGGACAGAATCCCATACAATTTGAGGATCAACTACACGAAGTTTGGAAATGTTGACAACTCGAGTTTTACCCGAACGTTGATGGCGGATATGTGCCACAGGACCGTTAACCTTAAAGATTTCGTACTGTGGGTCACAATGAGCAGTAAGCTTAATTCGTTCATCAGCCTTAACAACAACGGAATCTCCCACTTCAAACTTTCCTTCACGAGCACGACGATTAACTTGCTCGCGATGATACATACGAGACTTCACAGTCTCAGCACGTGCTCTGTGAAGAGCATTACTCAAATGATTAAGTCGATCACCTAAATCTTGCGATGCGTCTACCGGTAAAGATAACGGTACACGTGCTCGTCGTCCGTATGTAAGATAGAACGGTGTGTACGACGTTGTAGCGTGGCGTGTATTTCGATAGGCCATCAAAGCGGAACTAAGTTCACTCTCCCAATGTCGTGATTGATTATTGACTAATTTCTGGAGAATGTTCTTAAGAGTTTTATTAAAGCGTTCAGTTCGACCATTTGTCTGGGGGTGATAGGGCGTTGTCCGTCTATGATCAATGCCCAAGTCACGGAACTTCTCTCTGAGTTCATTAGCATTGAATTCCTTACCCAAATCGGTGATAACAATTTCTGGAATTCCATGCCGAGAGCAATATTCTTCAATAAACTTGCTTTCAACATTTTCAGCTGACTTCGCTCGAATAGGATAAGCTTCTGCCCAGGCAGAATAGTGATCCACTATCGTAAGGATGTATACATTTCCCTTCGCTGATCGAACTAATGGACCGATCAGATCCATACCAATAATCTGTCCCGGATAGTTGGGCATAGGCATTTCCGTATACTTCGGTCGAGAGCGTACTCGTCGGTTAACCTGACAGGTGGAACAAGTATCTAAGACTTCAGTAATATCTTTTCTCATACCTTGCCAAACAAAAGCATCTCTAATCAAACTTATAGTCTTATGGAGACCTTGGTGACCAGCGCGAACATGGGCTTGGTTTATGACCTGATTTCGAAATATTGACGGTAAAATGACTCGAGGATAATCAGCATCCAGGGCGGAAGGACATCTGGTGGAATAAAGAATCCCATTGTGCACCATATGCTCATCCGAAGGAAGAGTAAAAAAATTATCAAACTCTTTCCTTTGCTGGGCATGAAGATCGTCCAAATCAATACCATATACCGATAGCGGTATGTAAGGTAATACACCTTCAGGTACTTCTGGGATGACGTAATCGTCGGTATCAAATGTAGCAATGTCTGGTTGCCTACGAATTCTAGAAAGCATGTCGGCTCGAATATTTTTGCTCCCTTTGATGTATTCGATTGTACAACCGTACTCAGCTATCAAAACTGCCCAGCGTTGAACTTTGGTATTTCTAACTTCGCTAACGAACAGGCTTTTTAAAGGCTTATGGTCCGTGTAAACCACGAAGTCTGCACCATACAGGTATGGTCTCAACTTCCGTAAAGCATAGATTACTGCGTAGCCCTCTTTCTCGATAACAGGCCAATGCAATTGACTATCTTTCAATGTGGCTGAGACATACTGAATTACCTTATCGACGCCCTGATCATCTTCTTGAACTAGAATTGCCCCTACTGCATAATTCGATGCATCTGTAAACAACTTGTACGGCTTTTGTAAATTTGGATAGGCCAACACTACATCACTGCATAAGATGCACTTGACCTTATCAAAAGCATCTTGTTGAGATTGGCCCCATTTGAACCTCACATGCTTTCGTGTCAATGACACGAGAGGCTCTACAAGGTTTGCGTAACCAGGGATGCATGCTCTATAATATCCTGACATGCCCAACAGAGAACGTATCTCATTGACAGACTCAGGGGCGGGCATATCACGAATAGCTTGGACTTTTTGATCTTGCGGGGAGATACCATGCTGAGAAATATGATACCCTAACAAATCAACAGAATTTGCAGCAAAAACACATTTTTTTCGTTTCAGAAGTAAGTTGTACTCTAATAACCTTTGTAGGACAAGCTTTAGATGGTGAGCATGCTCGACTTCGTTGCGTGAATAAATGACAATATCGTCTACGTAGACAAAAATAAACTTACCTACATAATCATGAAAGATGTCATGCATGGCTCTTTGGAAAATAGCACCCGAATTACAGAATCCAAATGGCATAGAAACCCATTCATATAGACCCTCTGAGCAAATAAATGCAGTTTTTTCAATGTCTCTCGGAGAAACTGGAATTTGCCAATACCCGGACTTAAGGTCAAGTGTCGTAAAAATAGAAGCACCTCCCAAAGAGTCAAAAATGTCTGAAATCAAAGGTAATGGATAACTGTCCTTTCGGGTTATCGCATTCAATTTACGAAAATCTATGCAAAATCTGGTAGTGCCATCTTTCTTGGGCACAAGTGTAATGGGTGACGCCCAAGGGGAAGAAGATGGACGAATCACACCTGCTTGCAGCATCTCCTTTACCTGATCCTTTACGATATGCTGTTTCATCAAAGGTATCCTATAGGCACGTTGTCGGATGGGTGGATGATTTCCTGTGGGTATGGTACATTCTACTCTTGGGTGTTTCCCAGCTCCAGGTGTTTTGGCCACGTCAAATATCTCGTGAAACACTTCTATTACATCATCAATTTCCTTGTATCCTGTTGTCTCACGTATACTTTCGGTGACGTTAATCCCTCCTCGTGATCGGGGTGAAATTAGCTGATATACACGTCCAAACCATCTCATTCGACCTAGTGGATAGTCAAGCTGAGCTCGTCACACATGTAATGCGTCTGAGCCCAAAATGCATTCATGAAACATCTCTGGAACAACAACAACAGGTACTGGTGAAGCATTCACAAATTTTACTTTAGTTTGGCCTGAAATTTCCAGCGGTGTTTCATTTACAGCGTAGATTGCACCTGTCTTCTTCAATGGACCCTTTCCAGAAAGTTTTTGCCATATATCCTGTCTTAATAGAGAGGTTGATGCGCCTGTATCTATTAAGGCTGTAATTACCTGTCCATCCAATTTTAACTGGGCCGAGAACCTTCCCGGGGTGCTCGGAAACTCAGCCCTGTGTCGTTTCCCGGCTGTCGGTGCATTGTGGCTTGATACTGAGAATTAGGCGCATTCATACATTCAGATTGCCGATATCCGATACATCCACACGCCCAACAGGTAATCCGTCGTCTTACGTTGTCATCTCGTCGTCCCTGCTGCCTCTGGGGTTGCCGTATGGACTGGTTTTGACCACGTTGAAGATTTGACGTCACCTGATCATTTTGTCGTCGTCGTTGTTGCTGTTGTCCCCGTTCCAACTTGTCCATCCGATTGTTAAATTGTCTCTGTTGACTTTCAAAAGCACTATTTGTTTTACGAATCTCCTGTAGACAGAGATCAATAGGTGACTGGGACGCATTAATCTCCATTGGGACGGGCTCATTCAAGTTCATGGTGGACAACAACTCTAGACGGGACGTCTGTTCTTCTATATACGTCATCGCTTGGTCCATATCCTCTCCTCTCCTGTTCAGAATAATTTTGCGTGCTAATGCTTGGTCATCCAGCGATTTAATATAAGCACGCAACACCACACGTTTAGAATCATCATTGGTCGCCGGATACCCTCGGCTGGCCATGTCACGAAATCGTCGGTTATAGGAGTTAACTGGTTCACCCGGTCGCTGACGAACAGTCTCCAATTCACATTTTAACCGCTCGACCACATTTGCTGATACAAAGGCCGATACCACGTGATCTCGTATCACGTCCCATGTTATCACTGAACGGTCTTTATCCACTAAAAACTGTTCAATGTCACGGTGCAGTCCTCCCACCGTCGTCCATGATGCGATATGTGCTGGACTCCCTTGAATTTGCGGAATAGCTTGTGTAGCTAGCTGACATTCATCTAGCCATTCCCGCACATCACTCGGTATAAGTCCGTCACATTTTCGTATTGTTGACACATAGTCCCGTAATTTTTCTCGATGCAACCGTGCTCTCTCACTGGCCGCATTGTCCTCACGCACAGCATTTATTAATGATGTCACACCTTGTGCGATCGCCTGTAATTCTTGGACACGGACCGGTTGCTCTGCCATACTTGATTCCGTCTACTTCAATCTTGATTTTTTTTTTAATGTCTCGTCGGGGTCGCCAATGCAAACGTTTTACAGTATACAGAGAAGTTCGCAAACTCTATTTACTGAAGGGTTCGTCTTTGCATAACCTGTACCAGAAGTGCTCGTTCGACTCTGAAGTTGCCTCCAAAGATTTGACACAAGATTGAAGCTTCTTCACAATAAACTCGCATTTATTCGTTGGTAGACATCACATAGTACAGCAGTCCAAATGGTATACAAACATTTCACTTCTAACAATGAACACGATGCGTTCAAAGGAGACAGGGTCTTCTAGTCTAAAGAAATGCTATCTCCATTCAGTTTATATGCATATACAACTCAATACGTCATTTAATCACGAGAAACCAATCGAGAGGGAATCATGTCCGTTTCAGAAAGGCTCCCATGGTCAAACACAGTTCACCATTTCCATTTGTCAAATCGAATCCGTATACATCAGCTATATTCATTTCAGAGCAAACCCTGCACATGTAGATAAAGTTAATTCAAGTGCAAGTTTCCATTTATACAGGATGCAGGAAACCTGACCCTAATTCAACCTCTGGTTAACATCTCTGAGGTTAATCGGGACTCCTCTCTGCAACGCGTACATGCACATATTAAAATGACAAATTAGCCAAACACGAGATATATATATGATTTTCTATATAATAACCTGATCAAAATATAAATGAGCCTAAAACCTTCATTATCTCATTCGATATTTTACAGCATGAAACAAGGAAACTCTCCCCGGGTGTTTGACAGTCACAACGACGACGCCTTCATCACCCATACCAGCAGAGAACATATATAGATCCAACAAACAATTGTAAGAGAGTAAATTAACTTGTCTTCCTCTTTTCTGTCGATCGTATCAAATGTATCTAACATTCTGCGAGAAAATATTGTGAAACCACATAGTGAATCCAGAAACACTATCAGCTAAACTTTCATCCATTCTGGAACACTTGAGATGTATTCCTCACATCTTAATTTATAAAATGAGCAATCTGATAAAAAGCTCATGAATGTGAAGTGGACAGAATTTAGTATCTTTCATCCGAAGAGATACGTGTTATTCTTGGAATTGAGCCAGAGGCGGAGAAAAGTGGGACCTACACGTTATCTCATGCCAACTAACGAGCTTTGCCATATTGGAATCCGATAGAAATGAAATGGGGATTTATGCGAAAACAGTTGATATCGGATATCAAATGGAAGGACATTCGTTGGCAGTTCACATGCATGGCAAATTACGCCGACCTTATCGTGCATATAATATAGTTTTAAGAGCACAGCGTAGATTTCGGACAGCACACCTTGGTTCCTCGTTGTTATATGTCCATTTAGTGGATGGTAGGCCGAAATGTTGTTAAGTATCGTCAAATAGCGATTTATTTGTCCGATAAAGCTTATTCAACACACAAATATGTGGAGGGCTTTCTCGTGTGTCACGCAACTCGACGGATAACAGGGGTTGCTCAAGGTGTAGTACCATATTCTTGAGCGCCATATGTGTTCATATGAACAGTCAACTATATCTCCATAGATACGTTCACGATCAAATCTTGACAAATACACTATAAAGTCACATTCAAATCATGACACATACACTATACAGTCACAATTAAATCGTGACAGATACATTATACCAGCACAATCAAATCGTGACAGATGCACTACACAGACAATTATTTCAGATACACTATATAGGCCTAATTACATTCAATTCCTGAATGATTCACTATACAGTACCAATCAAATAGTGACAGATAGACAATGCAGTGACAATCAAATCTTGACAGATACACTATGCAATACCAATCGAATCGTGCGAGATGCCCTATACAGCACCAGTCAAATCGTAACAGATACATAAAAACAGTCACAAATCATGGCAGGTACACAAAACAATCACATCGAAATTGTGACAGATACACTATGCCGTCACAAACAAATCGTGGCAGTTACAATATACAGTCACAGTCAAATCCTGACAGATACAATATACAGTCACAATTAAATTGTGGAAGATACACTAGGCTCTAAGAATCAAAGTGTGACAAATACACTATACAGTTATAATCAATTCTTGACAGATACACTATGCAATACCAATCGATTTCTGACAGATACACTATTGATAAATCCTGACAGATACACTGTTCCCATATCCTGATAGATACACTGTAGAGTCGCAATCAAATCGTGACAGATGCACTATGCAATATCAATCG